>CABHPH010131812.1:0-53566 GCA_902168325.1 Peromyscus nudipes | reverse complement strand
TCAATATACACACATATACCCATATATCATACAAATATAGCATTTATGCATATATGCATATCACACACATAGAAACCATTAAAGAGATAATTTCTCACAGATCTGTTGGTGGGAAAGTCTAAAAGCAAGACAACAAAAGATTCCATAATCTGTTGTGAGCAGAATTAGAGGAGTGTGTAGTGGTTTGAGTGAGAATGTCCCCCTGGGATCATATGTTTGAATACTTAGTGCCCTGTTGGTAGAACTCTTTGAGAAGGATTAGGAGATGTATTACTGGGGACAGGCTTTGAAGTTTCCCACAGTACTCTCTGCTTCCTGGAGGTTTTTGAGATGTGAACTCTCAAGTCTTCCTGTCACCATGCCTTCCCTCTGTCATCATGGTCTCTTACCCTATGAATCTGTAAAACAAATTAAATTCTTTCTACCTTGCATTGAACTTGGTATTTCACCACAGCAATTGAAAGGTATCTAAGGCAACATGGTAGGAAGTAAAATGACCAGAGCGGAAAATCTCCAGCTTCCCACACTATTATAGGTCTGCTAATATCTTTCAGGAGGAACAAACTTAGGAGCTCAGTTACCTCTCAAAGGCCATGTTCTCCAGGGTTGTTGAAGTAGAGACTGTTACAATAAGAATTTTTGAATGGGAAGATAAGCATTCAAACAATATCTAAATGCCTGTCTAGAAATTACCACCGACCTAAGACTGCAATAAGACTCAGTTACTTGGTCATTCTGTAGATATGGGAAAAGGAAAAATTGATGGTAGTCATCCTACCATGCCTAAGCAAGACGGGAGCACAGAGAAGTCTTGAATTATGGTAGATAAATTATATAAGAAAGGCGAAAAGGATTTTGGAGAAACAGTGCATGTACACAGAGGAAGTAATACATGAAGACAAATTAAGAAGAGGTCTTTTACAGGACAAAAAAGGAAACTAGAGACAGATTCTTCTAATATGGAACCCAAAGACACATTGACCTTTAACCACCAGCTTTCAAAGTTATGAACAATATATTTATTTTATTGCAACACATGGTATGTGTTCTCTCTTTATGACATTCCTGGCAAATCAATGCAGAATTTAGCATGAACTATTAGGATAGATTGATATTAGCTTGTGTGTCTGGGCTGCAAAAAAATTCTCTATTAAACCAGGGATCTACACTTTCATTTGAGGAACAGAATGATCTCATATTTAAGCTTATGTGTTTAGTCCTTAAAGAAGAAAGGGAGCATGATGGGAAATCACTGTTTTTCATCAAAGTATAAGTGAAAGTATAATGAAACCATGTTTGTTTGTAGTAGAGTTAGATGTTTAAACAAGTCAATAAACTTTAGGAAACATAAGAAGGAAATGGTTTATTTATTTTTATTTCCACACTAATTTCAGTATTGACACAGGATGGTAATGCGATCGCCTTGGAGACCACTAAAATCATTTCATTCACAAAATGGTTGTTTTATGAGTAAGTGCTCCGCAGATTGTGGCCCTGTCAGGAGCAATGCTGAGGGCTTAGCAGATGGCCACCGGAGTTCAGAACATCTGTTCACTTTTCCTCCTTTGTTAGGCCAGGATGCAAGAAAGATAAGTGTTTTCATACATAAAAATGATATTGCCTTACCAACATCAGGCTACAGCTGGAAAAAGATTGGACACGAGGTCATGCTGGTAAGGGAAACAGCAGTGTAGATGATTTTCGACTATGATATAAATGCTGCTTATACCAGAAAGAAAAAAAAAGTGCAAGTTGTGAACTGAACAGTGTTCGAAATTACTAGAATGATTCAAAGCAAAACAATGCTTACTTTTAAGAAGTGAGTTTGGATTTCAAAATTAATTATATTTATTCTTAAGCCTGGAAAATTATTTTCTAATGGAATGCATGAAGAGAATGTGTCACCTTCCTTCATTATGTGAAATGAAATATTTTTAAAATCCAAACTTCTGTAAAATGCATTTATCAAACCAAAAAGCATTGAGATGAAATGTTTAAGCACCTGTTTGGTTGATAGATAGGGTTTAATCAGACATTAGGGTTAACAAAAGTAGAAAGAGTATTCCTACCTTTTAAAGCTTATAGAGTATAGATGCAAAAAGATGTACCAGAGGATGGAGATAACAGTTAGCATAGAAAAGCACCAACTGCTCTTCCAGAGGACCCCAGTGTAGACCCCAGGGACTCACAACTGCTAGTAACTTCAGCTTCACAGCATCAAAGGCCATCTTGTGGCCTCCTCTGGACTGTACACACATGGGATATAAATACAGGTACTAGTCTATGCACATAGTATATTTTAAATGATACAGCCAAATGGAAATATAATTGAAGTAAGTAGTTAATAAATTGAACTTAATTCATATTTTCAAAAATGTTCAGACTGAGGTTATATATATATGCATATGGGAAGATAAGCATTCAAACAATATCTAAGTGCTTGTATAGAAATTACCACTGACCTAAGACTGCAATAAAGCTCATTTACATGATTATTCATTAGATATGGGAAAAGAAAAGTGAAATGATTGTAATCATCCTACCATGCCTAAGCAAGACAAGAGTACAGAGAAGTCTTAGATGTTGGCAGATAAATATGTTTATTAGATAAATATATAGAGAGCCATGATTTGAAACAGAGAAAGGAATATACATAAAAATGATTTGAGGAGAAAAAGGAGAATTGGAAAATGATGAAATTTATTTAAATATCAAAAATATTTTTTTAATTAAAAAAGTTTCTAAACATATCAAGAGCCCCTGGTAGTCTTTTCAGTGTTACAAACTTGCTGTTTACACTCCCCCTTTGTCTCAACAATCTTTCTCCATTTCCTTCATCCTTGAGTCTTCTCACATGATCTTCTGAACTCCATCTGTTACTCTGAGTTCTATTTTAGAATATGGTATGACAGTGGGACACAGGTTTGCATCACACTTTTTTAAAAAAATTCTGGCTTCTTGTTAGATATGGTCCCTGTGTCTTTATATAGGAAAAAGATTCTTTTCAAGACTTAACTTAGATATTCTCAGAGCTTCTATACCTTCTATGTGAGCGAAACTCAGACATAAATAGAGATTATATATTGACACGATGAACTCATAATGATGTCTATAATAATATCCAAGACTTCAAGACATATTTTATGTATTTTATATAAAAACAGGGAGACACTTTATATTCATCTCATTATATTGGCACTTTTGTTTTGTTTTGTTTTTTTGAGACAGTGATTCTCTACGTAACTTTGCACCTTTCCTGGAACTCACTCTGTAGACCAGGCTGGCCTCGAACTCACAGAGATCTGCCTGCCTCTGCCTCCTGAGTGCTAGGATTAATGGCATGAGCCACCACTGCCTGGTGTATTGGCACATTTAATAAAACATAATAAAAATTGGAAATAATTTAATAATTAAAATTTATAACACCAAAAAGTAAATTTAGTCATTGTAGTTCAATATTTATCATGCAATTTTTATTTTTTGAGATAAAATTGAATTAGAATGAAATAAGAAAAAGTTGAATGTAAATTTTAAAGTGTTCTGACAACCACACACATTGTTAAGTTAGAATGTCTCTATGCTCTTGGAACTTTACTTAGAACCCTGGCCTCTTACAGAAGACATTGTTAAATCTTTATAATGTATTAGTCCTACTCAAGAGTATATTTAGAAGCATTAAGCACATGAGTTTCATGTCTTGTTTATTTTGTTTCAGGTAATTATTTTCTCCAAGATACATATATTTTCCTGCATGTATTAATTTGTTTCCCTTATTTCAAGATACTATTCTTTTATATAAAATAATTATGAAGCAAATATTCATTTTGCTAACTTTTTGTGGCATTTGGGATATTTTTTATAATACTGATACTGACATTGTTTTGTAATTTGACTTTCATTCTTGAGAATATTATTTCCTACAGTGGAATTCAGACTGTCATTTTGTTATTTAGCTTTGACTTTTTTATCAGCAGAGGCAGGTATTCATATTTTTATAGACATACATTTGAAATCTAGTTCAAATATATTCTTAACAATAGTTTGCATTAATATACATTTGATTTTGCTAATTTTGTTGAAATAATATATTTATTTGATGTTATTGAATGCTTTCTGTAATGATTTGCTTGGGTACTTATCTCAAATCAATTGATTGTAAAGTTTTATACATTTCTTTGTAGAATATCTGTGGAATTATTTCTGTAAAGGTATGAAAATTATTAATAATACTATTATCATCATAGTGGTATATTTACCTGGATACTGACTCTAGCTAGGCAAACACTGTCCCTCAGATGTGAGTCTCCAGTGTGTTGTTTAACAGTTGAACTATAAGAGTACACATTTTACACAAATCTAATTTCTGTTAGAGATTTTGCTTGAATATCTTACTGTTTCCTATTTTGATAAAGTCAGTGCTACCATATTTTCTCTTTATTATTATCCCTTTTTAAAAAATGTTCTATCAAAATATGTTCTAGTTAAGAAACTTGTATCTCCTTCAGACTTTAAAAATAATCAACTGCAGATACTTTTTGTGAGTTTTTTAGCATATATATTTAATTTCTGTTCATCTGAAACTAAAAGTTTCATGTTGCATTTGGTGAGATTAAAGCTTGTTTTATTCCATATGTTTATACATATGCTTAAACAATCTCCTAGCTCATTTGAATATCTATATCTTTCTAAAATGCTAACAGATTTTACACAATCTTATGTATAACGGTATTTGATAGTTTCATATTCAGTCACTGTCTTCCTTGTATTCAAATACAAAAAAAATTTAAAAAAATTACAAACATGATTGTATAACTATGCTAAGATTTGAAGTTGGGGCTGGAGACATGTGCAGTGTGTAACCATGCTAGTCTGAGGGCCATACTTCAGATAGTTACACCTTTATAAATATTGTACATGACAATTATGCATGGTGGCGTGTCGGTAGGGGAGATGGGATTCCAGAAGTAAGCTGGCTAGCTAGACTAGCAGCACCACTGAACTATGGATTCAAGTCAGAGACCCTATCAGTAAGTAAAATGGAAAGTGATCAAGGAAGACATCTGAAATAAATGTCTGGCCTCAACATCTAAACACACACAGACACACACAGACAGACAGACAGACACACACACACACACACACACACACACACGAAGAAAAATCACAGGAATGCAAATGTAGGCACACCACACAACCACACTCTAAAACAAAAGATTTGTACTTTTTGAAATTTGTGTTTCTTAAAATATTTTCACTTTTGAGGATTTACCCATGAACACATAAAAACTTACACTTTTCTTTGGAAGGAACAGTTTAATTTCTAAGTCAATACCCTTACATATTATTGATGACTTGATATTTTGTTTCTTTGTGTTTCTATAATACCAGGTTACAAGTTTCTGAGAATTTATCAATTTCTTCTAAGTTATCTATTGTTTACGTGTTTGCCCCCAATAGACTCTTTGATCCACTGCATTTCTCTGCTGTCACAGGGAATGTAGTCCCTATCATGTATGACTTTATGTATTTTCTTTTTATTATAGTTAAAATCTTTCAGTTTTATTTACATTTTTAAAAAATTAATCATTTCATAGATTTTTATGTTGATTTTCCATTCTCTTTTGTATAGCTCTACTTAGATATTTTTCTTTTTTCAATTTTCAAAATATTTTTATTCATTTTCCATACCAACCACAGTTCTCTCTCCCATCTCTCCTTCCCACCACCCCTAACCTTCCCCCATCCACTTCTCAGAAAGGGTGAGTCTTCCCATGGGGAGTCAACAGGCCTGGCAGGTTCAGTTGAGGCAGGACCAACCTCCACACCCTGCATCAAGGCTGAGCAAGGCATCCCAGCCACCATATGGAATGTATTTTTCATTTCTTTCCTTTTGTAACTGTTCCTTTAATCTATTCATTTTATGATTTTGGAATAGAGTATTATTTACTTGGTTATGTATATAGTGTGTAATTGTAATCATTAAGCTGAAAATATTTGATGCTAACACTTTCATTTTAGAGGCCTTGGATGCACTCCACAAGTTTAGATACTTTGGAATCCATTTTGTTGTTGCTTCAAGAACATTTTAAAGTTACCTATTAATATCTTCGTTAAGCCATTGGTTGTTAAGTGAAATGTTGTTTAGTTCGTATATGTGTGAATGTTGCAAAACCTTCCCTCTTATCTATTTCTGACTTTATATCACACTGGTCTGAAAGGTGTTATCTAAGTATTTTTTAATCCATTATGCTATTTGTACAAGTCTAACTTATGATCTCTTGTGAAAGATTGTATTTAGGGCTTTAAGAAAACTTATTGTCCCTCTGTTGCATATGTCTGTTTTGATATACTTGGTTTAATGTGGTGTTCTAGTATAATATTTCTTGTTGATTGTCTAGACAATATTCCCAATGTTTAATTGGATACTCATGGTACTCAATTCCTATCTCCTTTACTATCTCCCCTTGTACTTTTAAAATACCTGCTTTATGTACTTATACACAATAATACCTTGCTCACACATACTGAAATTTATTGTATTGAAGATCCCCTGTAAAACTTTGTAATACTTTTCTTATCTATATTATTTGTAAGTATAAAAAATTATATTCTTGTCTTGGTTCATGTGAAATTATATTCAGGTTTTGCTTGTTCAACCATTCATTCATTTATATATAATTTATCCAGTGTCATTATTATAGTATGCATATAGAAGTCAGAGGACAACTTGAGGGAGCCAATATTTTCTTTCTGCCTTGAGGGTTTCAGAGATTAAACACACATCATCAGTTATGACAACAGGTTTAATCTCTGAGACAGCTCCCAGTCCTACTTTTTTTTTGTGTTGTCTTAAAAGTTACATGTATCTCTTTGGACAGAAAATAGCTGCATCTTTTAATAAATCTGCTCATTTACTTAATGTATCTTTATTTCAATATTTTTTATTATTAAATAAATTTATTCATTTATTTTACATCCTGACCACAGTTTTCTCTCCCTCCTCTGCTCTGTTCCCCCCTCCCTACACCCCTCCTTGCACCCCACCAATCCACTCCTCCTCTGTTGCTGTTCAGAAAGGGGCAGGCCTCCCATGGGTGTCAACAAAGTATGGTGTATCTACTTGAGGAAGGCCTAAGTTCCTCCGCTTGTATTAAGGCTGGCCAAGGCAATCCAGTATGAGGAATAGATTCCTGGACAGGACCTGCTTCCACCACTAGGCGTCTCACAAGTAGATCAAGTGAATACAACTGTAACATATATAGAGAGAGCCTAGGTCAGTCCCATGCAGACTCCTTAGCTCTTGGTCCAGAGTCTGAGAACTCCTACAAGATCAGGTCAGTTGTTTCTCTGGATTCCCTTGTGATAACCTTGGCACCTCTCCCCTTTCCACAGGATTCCTGGAGTTTGGCCAAGTGATTGGCTATGGATCTCTGTCTTTGTTTCGATCAGTCACTGGATGAAGACTCTCTGATGAAAATTTTGGGGTAGGTACCAATCTGACTACAGGAGATGGCCAGTTCACACTACATATCCATTACTGCTAGGAGTCTTAGCTTGGTCTATCCTTATAGATTCCTGGGAGTTTCAACTGTACCAAGTTTCTACCTGAACCCCAAATTGTCCCCCCATCAAGAAGTCTCTTTCATTACTCTCTCCTCTCTGCCTCCCCAACCCAATCTATTTATTTTAAGTATTCAATGTCAGGTAAGATTTTTTTTATACCTATGTCCCTTTACATTGTTACATAATTTGTTTCTGTGTTCTTTTTTGCTGTCTTCCTTTGTTATCTGGCAGTTTCTATAGAGGTATGCTGTGACTCCTCACCTTCTGCTCTTGTATCTAGTACTCTAATCTTTTCCTTTATGGAAATATCTCAGCCTCCATACAAAACTTACAAAAGACTGTTCTAAATATTGAAAGTGAGTTCAGTCATGCTCCCTACTTTTATGCTTCCAGTACATTTTATACTCCATTGTAAAACTTTATATCTTTTTAATAACTTGTTTCTCCTGGAAGAATATTGAAGCTATATAGTGTTAATCATTTTTAATTGCTTAGTACTTTAGTCTTCAAATAGTAGCTTAAATCTAACATTGGATCTCATATATATATATATATATATATATATACCATAAAGTAACTACAAGCATTTTTTAGCCCACTTCTATTTAATGGCACCAGGTAAACCAAAAATAATTAAAATTATTCTTACTAAGAATAGCAAATATCCATATGAAACCTTTTACTAAGACTTTTGGCTTATATTTATTTGACATGTCCTAAATATTTTATTCTAATATTTAAATAAATAGGAAGAATATTTTGCACTCCTTTGCTCTTTTCTTTCATCTGCTCCACTGAAGACATGTCTTATTTTAGTAAAGATGAAGGAAAAATGAAATAAGTTTATTTATTTATTTTTTTCGAGACAGGGTTTCTCTGTGTAGCTTTGGAACCTGTCCTGGACCTCACTCTGTAGACCAGGCTGGCCTCAAACTCACAAAGATTCTCCTGCCTCTGCCTCTGCCTCCTGAGTACTGGGATTAAAGGTATGTGCCATCACTGCCTGGCTGAAATAAGTTTATTAAATAAAGATGGTTCTTATTTTACTGACCAATCAATTAAATCATTTTTCAATTAAAACTATCTTGATAGTTGTTTAAATTTCATCTTCATAGTTTTAAAGACTTTCAAAACAAGTAGAATAGCTATTAAAAGATCTAATTACTGGTTTCCTAAAATGCTTGAAAAATGAAACTTAATCGGTACCAATATCTCAAATGGCTCTGACACAAACATCTCAAAAAGCTCTCATATTTAGCATTCAGAAATTCATTTAACAGTGAAGGTAATTATAATAGAGAATAACTAGGCAATAACTTACTTCAATGTCATGACAGGCATGATAACAACAGTCATGACACCTCAAATCAACAAAATATTATAAAATAGATCTAAAATAGAGAATTCGTTGATAAATGAATTAATTCCCTGAAGTTACCTGTAATGATGTATTTCTGAGAATATGTCTATGCAGCCCTTGGCATATGTGAAAGTATGATATACTAAATTCTTATCTCCTTGTTGCAAGAATTCTGTGAATTTTTTTTAATCTGAAGATTAAGGAAGAAAATATTTTTACAATGGAATAAAGTTAATTGCATTTCTAGGATTTCATTTTTATTTAAGCATGTGAAGAGTTTGTAAACCAATGATTTATGACCTCCATTGAAGAGATGAAGAAATTGAGGCTTAGAAAAATTAAATTCTGAATCACAATAGATTAATGTGTTAAAACTTGGATTGCTATCATTATTATCCAATGGATGTCAATATTCACTCCACACCTCATATCCTTTCTGTCACTTGTAACACTAGTAAGTAATGATTCTTTATGACCCAGTGATATTTCAGTGGGCGCCTATTACACCAAGAACCCTTCATATTTGTTCTGGAAAACCTTATTGAGGATGGTTGTATATAGAATAATAGTTTGGAATTAAGAAAAGATCATGTCTCTGTAGTGGGTAGCTGTTCCCGTTTTGACCTGGAAGTACTACCCCCATTGAGGCTTCGGTAACTGTCATGCCTACAAAGTAGGGTCGAGACAGGAGCCCTTAAGAAGTTTAGCAGTAAAGACAAGTTATGATTAAAAAACACTGTCTTCAGAGAAAATTTTTATGTAGTCACTTAAAAGATGTTGTATAGTTTGAGCTTAAAATAAAAATAGGGCTAAGAGGTTGTCGCTGACATAATCAGAAGTAAAAAGACAATGTAAGAAGAATGAGGAAAACCTTGGCATGCAGATCTTCAAAAACCTTGGCTTTTAGAGGTGGTACAAATTCTGTTTCTGCCTAAGGCAGGAAAGTAGAGAAATATGGTGAGAAAACAGGTTAGGACAGAAGTCTCTTCATGTAAATCTGATATCACAAAAAGTGCTTTGTATTCATATGCAGGATGATGGTAGATAATGCTAAGCAGAGAAAAATGGGGGAAAGCAGAACAGATTGTATGAAAATATATCCAAATATAGACATAGATATTCTCAAAGTATTTAAGACATAGTAGATTTATATTATGCATGCAGTCCAAAATAAAATACTGTTATAATCCATGATATGTATAAATAATCAGTTGTATAAGAGAAACTAAAATTATGACTTGTTGAATATCATCAGTGATTTCCCATCTTTTGTCTTCCAAATGACTTCACATCAGTGATTATATTAAACATTCTTTCACAGTCTAATTAATTGTTTGTAATGTGATGAGATTTTAATTAACATTTCATGTGTAATAGATCCTATGCAACATTTTGCCACATTCTCTGTATTGCTAAGAACGCAATATATATTCACTATATTAGATAAGCAAATCTTAAAGAAATCTCCATTCTTCCAAGTCTTCTCATGGAGAGAGAATACTGAGACATCATAGTATATGTTGTAGCAACAATGAATAACATATAAATAAACAAACAAATAAATAAATAAATAAGTTGAGATTATGATAATTTGTGGTGTATTGAATGAAACTCTTCCTTCTTGGGCATGATGTTTTATCACAGCAGAAAGATAACTAATACATAATTAAAATGTTGCCTACATTTAGTTCTATTAAAGTTCTTCAAGAACCCGGTGGTCGTGGCACACACCTTTAATCCCAGCACTCAGGAGGCAGAGCTAGGAAGATTTCTGTTAGTTCAAGGCTAGCGTAGTCTACAGAGCGAGATCTAGGACAGGCACTAAAACAACATGGAGAAACTCTGTCTCAAAAACAAAACAAAACAAAACAAAAGTTCTTCACGTAACAATACTTTTATTATTCCTGAGTCCTGTGGCACCATCGGTGGTACCATTCTATATGTATGACTTGGCAACAATGCCATAAGAGAGTTATCACCTTAATTGTACACAATTGCATATCTGTCTTCTTTAAATTGTGTAAATAAACCATATGCAAAATGTTCTTTTCATTCAGAAGGTATTACTCTTTGTCAGTATCAGGATGAATGAAAAAATATCATCCACTCATTGAGACTAAAGAGTTGTAAATGAGACGGTGAAAATATTGATATGTGTATATACAAAAGTCTTTACATAGGTGGCACATGTAGCTCAGTCCATCAAAAATGGTGAGCTCCACTTTCAGCAAGAAACCCTGCCTCAAAAATTGAAATGGAGCCTGGAAGAGGAAAATACCCAAAGTCAACCTCTGCCCTCCATATGCAGATACAAGTATGTTTGCTCACACATGTTTATGTGTGAATGCATATTCATACACCCCACACACACGCACATGTACATGCACACACACACACACACACACACACATACACACACACAAACAAGAATAAAACTGTCTTTAGAATCAATTTATTTTAAAAGCAAATTCAGCTAATGTTCTTAACAGCCCAATTCACATTCATTCATGTTAATATAAAACCTGAAATTCATTTAGGTTAAAATTTTTCCATTATGACTCTAAAGAGAAAGTTATTTTCTTATAATTTGATTCTGTTTCTTTTAATCATTTTATAGTCTTATAAATTTACTCTCTTTTATTATGATCCCATCATTTTACTAAAATAATAAGAAAACTATAACATTTTATTTTCCAGATTTTGTGGTTTTCTGAATTTCCCTTAAATAGTTTTGTTTTTTTCGCTTTACATGCTTCCTTTTTCACCATTTGTATCCCTTCCCTCCCTTGATCTGCATTTTCCATAAACATATATATATATATGTTTACATTTTATTTCTTCTCAATACTATTTCTTTTAGCACATAAAATTTTTATATATAATATTATATTATTTCCTCAGTGATCAGTGCCTCCAAGTGCTGTATGTACCTGGAGGACATACATCCTTATTACACAACACTAACACATCTGAAACACTAATGTTACATACACTGTTAGCATTGATGCTTAACACATCTACTCACTGTAGTTTAAACCAGAACAATTCTGCAATATTAACTGATTAGATCACAGTCCAATGCCTGCTAGGAAATCCTTTGGTTGTAGCTGGTTTTCAAAGACAAGTTCATTACCATTCCTCTCTTAAGTATTCCTATTGACTTTCTAGATAATGAACAAAAGAAGGGGGCTTGAAGATCAACCATTTAATACAAACAGACATAAATTACTGACCTTTCCAGGTGATTGAGAAATGCCAGATAATGTGGTTGTTAGCCAGTAACCGAGTAGGTAGTTATACTTCTCAATGGATAGACGTTGTAGACAATAGAAATCTCTGCCACATATTTGGTTACTATTCAAAAGTCAAGCTTCTGCAAGCTTCTCCTGCTTTGTAAACATTTACAGAGTAAGAAATAATTTAATTCAGCATAAGACAGTGCATGGAATAAATTATACAAAAGAAAAAACAAGCTAAAAGAATAAGAATGCTGTAAATGAATAAACATGTAAATTAAAAGAAATGAGATTTTTTTATAACTAAATAAGCTATATTTTTTTTCCTCCTTGTAGATCTGTATTATGATTTCATTTTGTATGCACCCACCTATATTAATCTAAAGTATTTGGAGCATCAACAATGACCTCCTCCAAAATGAGCCATCAAATATTCATCATATAATCACATTTCGGTTCAGAATTAATGCATTCATCAACAGAGGGGATCCTCCCCTTTCAGTAAACAATCATTCCTGGAATAGCGAAATGGTTCCCATTTGATATTAGTAAATTTAAACGTATTGTATATCCTCTGGTACCGAAAACCAATCTTTCTATCCAGGCCCTGTTGTCTTGGCCAAAAAATACATATTTTCACTGTTAAGCCAAGTTACATCCAAGAAATTTGCCAGGGCTTCAGCATCACTTATTTAGTCCTCAGTTTCACACACAAAGAACTAGAGGGTAACATTTACTGTGACTAAATCAATAAGATGGATGCTCTAGAACTGAAGTTTGAAAAGGGCAGCCGCCTTCTAAAAGCTTTGGAAGCTAACTTTTAACTTTAGAGAGAGGGCTGAAAGTTGAAATTCACATAGTGGTATTATAGCCATTATCTTTTTTTCCTGTTGTAAAACACACATAACTCACCGAGACTTGTGGCAACAGTGAAGACTTTTCCAGGAGATGAAGAGACATAATAATTGCTCTTTAGTACTTCACAATGCTTTCTTTCAAGAAAAAAAAATATCTATCCATTTTAAGAACTTTCCACCTATTGCTTTGGAATGTGTACATACTTTAATACATGACAATAATTCTAGTGTAAATAGGTTAGAGGAGTTATTCTTTATATATAAGTGGACTCCCATTCAACACAGACTCCCTAAAATAAAATCAGATACAACACATAGATATTCCTTCCCAAGTAACACATTATTTTCTTATGCCATGGGAATTTTGGAGTAATTTTTAGTATGGCTGTTTTTAAACAGTAATCTATATAAACGAAAATTATATTTGGCTTTCAGCATTTATATGGGAATACTACATTTCTCCCCTCAAAAACAAATGATTTCTGAGCAGAACATGGAAATTCCACTCAGGAACTCAAAACAGCTTTAATTTCCTACACAGGATGTGCATAACTTGGGCCCATAGATATCCTGCCATGGAGAAGAAAGTTGCTCCCTGTCTCACCTGTCTATGGAAATTCATATGCATACAAAGTCTGAGAGAGAGGGGCATTTTCTGCACTGGTGCAGTTTAGACAGTGTACCAGTGCTGCTGTTATAGCCCACAGCCGCATTCCTGAAGTATCAATGAGATTCATTAAAGAATTAGAAAAAGGAAGGAGATCAGTAGGAGTGGGAAATATATAATGAAACTGACTGTGGTAATTAATATATGATAATAGGAACAGGAAACATGACTGAAAAAATTTGGTGATGTAATGAGGTAGCAAAGGAATAATTCAAAATAAAGCCATGAAATATTTTAAAACTTTAGTAGAATAATGAGTTTTTAATATGACAACAATATAATCTTTCTCTAGGTATCAGAGTTGATTTGTTTAAATTAAATTGGAAGTCACCTTTAGACGGAAAGGAACCAAAAATGCTTGTTGATAAAGTTGAATGCAGCTGTCCAGAAAGTTTGTTCTTATACATGAACCTTTTCAAGAATTCCACAGCGACTAAACAAGCCCAGTTAGATTTCAGGTAACTTTATTTCTTACATATTTGATATTTTTTTTCATGCTTGGGAGATTGATTTTTATAAAGATATAATTTTGTGAAAATATGTGTTTATTTACCTAAGTGTACACCACATGTGTGCATGCATAGAGATGCCTCGAATCACCTGGTACTTGAATTACAGATGATATGTTCAACACCACGGGTAGAGAGAAACAAGTCAGTCTGGCTGAAGAGGAGCAAACACTCTAAAACACTGGGCAGTTTTTCCAGCCTCGAGCTGTATTTTTTTTCTTTTCAAATTAAGTAGTTTGAGAATTTCATCCAGTTGTACGATAATGTGTCATTTCTACCCATGCCTCTCACCCCTCAAGTCCCCATATGTACATCCATTCTCTCTTGAATTCATGACCTCATCCTCTGTAATTATAAGTCCATTTAACGTTGTTCAGATTTATATTTAGGGCTGACCACTAAGGAGAAGGTAACTTATTAGGGTGATCCCTCCTTACAAAAGAGTTTCTTCCTCCTCTATGTCATGTGACTGCCTGCTGCCTGACATCTAGGGGGGTTAACTTAAGCTACATGATTTTTTTCCTCCTTCTACCCAATGTCCTCATGTGGGCAGGGGCTGAGATTCACAGTGTGCCTGTAAATGCCTGGAGCGTTTCTTCTTTCAAACTTTAATAAAATTATAGCCCAGATTTCATTTAAATATGTTCTTAAATGTATTTATTAATGAGACTAAGAAGCCCAATAGCAGCCACAATTTTCTCAATATTACCTGGTGACCATGAAGGATCACAGAAATTTACATTAACATTCCTCTTTAAACTTAAATCTTAGTACATTGTAATCTCTAGTGGTGTTCAGTTTTTCAATGGTGATCTCCCTTACATTTGGTTTTAGTTACTTTTCCATTGCTGTGAAGAGATAACCATGACCAAGGCAACTTATGAAAGAAAGCATTTAATTAGGGTATTGATTACAGTTTCAGAAGGTTCAGCCCATGATCATTATGGTGCTGACCATGGCATCTTGCAGGCAGGCACAGGACTCGAGCAGTAGCTGAGAGCTTACACATGATCTACAAGCAGGAGGCAGAGAAAGGAAGGAGAGGGGGAGAGATGGAGAGGGAGACGGGCTGACAAGGGCTTTTTGGAAACCTCAAAGGTTATGAAACGTTCATATATATGAACCTATTGGGGGCAATCTCATTCAAACCACCACAAATTGTTTACATTGTCAACACCTTAATCACATTTAACTTACTATGTAAATCTTCAATCTTAATTTTGTTAATCATATATCTTATAACATGAGAATATGGACAACACAAAATTGAGGCTCTTACTTTTTTGTTTATTATTTTACTCCAGTGCTTAATGCAGTGTTTGGTACACAATAGGCACTTAATATATATTTGACGTCACTGTAAAATTTCAGGTACTAACCTCTTTCTCAGAAAGATGTTTCGAAATAGTCTATAACAAACTAAGTTGAACACAGAGTAGACACACATCTTTTTAATGGTGGCCTTAATAGTGTTGCCGTCGGTGACACTATTGCTGGCAATGAATTATTGAGGAAGAAGTGGTGTTGTTTGGGAAAAAGAGCTAGCAAAACTATTAGTCACTTACGCACACATACTTCTGCACATGCATGCACATATATCACACACTCACGTTCTTTGAATGGCATGCTGAAGCTTGGTTTTAAGGTAAAGAGATTTCTCTGATCTTTTGTCAGATTTGGAAAGAGACAGATCAAATAATGATTAACAAACTGTATAGCATTGTCTAAAAAAATATATCAGACAAAGTATCACATGGAGAACAACACCTTGAGAAGTACCAAGGCCCCAAACAGGAACTGTAGTTCAAAATCAAAGAAAGATCAGAAGGATTTCCAAATGAGCACTGTCTGACCGACATAAACACACAGCCATAGCATCAGTAAGGTATCTTTATACAGGTAGACAGCAATAATTTGCAGACAAGCTGAACCTTTGGGGGACATTTTTGCACCAGCAATGGGCTTTTCACCAATATATAGCTATAATGTCATTTTTTATATATTGATCAACCTACTATAAAAGTTATAAATGTTTTCTTATTTGTGATTATAGTCACTGATGTGTATTGTTGTGATGGAAATATTCACGTAGCAAGAGAATGTACGATTAAGTCACAGTAGCAGTGACACTGTCTTCACAATTACAGTTTAGACTCCTTAAACATCCATCCGTACAATTAAAAAAATGATTAATTCACTCGTGTTTTAGGGTAGAGGATGCATTAATGGCATGGAAGACAGTTTCATTTGTTAATTACTTGTATGAGGATCGTCCACATCTGTTGTCAGAAGCAGACAGATAAAACTGCTAAATCATTAAAGTTATGACCTACGTCTAATTCTCCCTCCTTTTCTCCCTCTCTCATCCCTCCCTGCCTCCATCCCTTCCTCTCTTCCTTTCTCTCTCTTCCAGCTTTCTAAAGCTAAGCACAAAGACAAGAACACATGATGGATCACACGTGCTACACTGAAAATGCTGGGACAGTTCATTATCCTCACATTGGAAACATTTACATCTTAACGTGTTCGTACTGTCGCCTCAGTTTTCCATTCTGTGTATTGTGAAGCTGACAGCTGAATCAATGGTAGTCCTCTGATTCTATCTAAACAATTTTCAAATCATAGACTTGGTATTAATAATTATTCTCTCACAATTTCTGTGACATTTAAAGGTATTTTTTAAATTCACCTGAAAGAGGAAATGTATTCACTGATTATAGCTAAAGTACAAATATTTTACAAAGATTCCTTAAGTGTAACCTTTTCTTTTGTTCTGTGTCAGATATGAATGGATAATGAGAACTTAAATTAAGAAATAATATTAAATTTACTGCACTATAGATTTTTTTGCAGTTTTAACTTCACAATAGATATTTATATTGAAGGAATCTTTTTAATTGGGTAATAATGTAAGATGCATTAATATATATATATATATTTTTATATTTTTGTGAGCCAGGTCCCTGTTCATGCTAATACTAGTCTAGATACAGTCTTAAATGATAATAATTCAACACACACACAAAAGTTCATATGCTACCCATAGTTTCAAAGACCATAGTAAGGATTTATCTAAGTTTCTCATGTATGCTAAACAAGCATTCTGTATTTATTTTCATGTCCATTGTCTCAACTCTTATATATGGGTTAATATTTTTACAGGTATAATATTTGGAAATAATGTTCAATGATAATCAGGCCATTCTGATATATGTGAACATTTAATTGCTGAAATACCTCTGAGAAGCAGAGATATAAAATAATATTTTCATTATCCATCACCATTTTTCAGGATTCTAAGATAATTATACACTTTGCTAGAACATGGAACTTAAGTCCACTGAAGGCAGAAGTACAATCAGCAATACCTGAGAAACAAAACAATTATCACAATGTCATTTTTTTCTTTAATTTCAAATAATGTGATAAATATTTGCCTTCTTTGTATGAATGATAATACCCAATGTTATATTGTCTAGACAGTGAAGAGTGGGTCGTGCCCACAGTTGTCATCAAACATGGTAACAGCATAAACAAATTTCACATCTGAACCATACAGAGTCTGGCAGGAGAGGCGAAAACTCCTTAAAGATAAGAGGTTTTTAAGGAAGGCTTGCAGAGCAGCAGGATCGAAGAACAAGAGGTCATGACAAGGATACAGTCTTCTCAAAAAGTCATGCAGGAGTCTTCTATGAACTGACATCTCCCAAGTTGTGAGGAATAATGTCTGCTTAAGGAGCATAACCGTGTCCCGGGATCCACAGACTGGATTGTTCAAGTGGGTATTCTGCATCAATTGCTCCAAGAAAAAACAAAAACAAAACAAAACAAAATAGCAACAACAAAGGAAAAAAAATAGTCTCACTGCCAGGAACAATGATATATTAATTTTCTCATGTATGTTAATGTGCTATAATCCATTAATAGTGAAGTATATTATAATACCTAAAATGCAACTGTTTTATTTCTATAACCAGAAGTTATTAGAAGTTTTCAAGTGGAAGGAGATACTCCGACAGTCCAAAGGTAACAATGTCTATAGCAAATTGATGATCAGGTATGGTGGATGAAGTTATTCCATCTTTTCTAGGAAACATGTTTTCACAGCAGATTTCCTTTTCTTTATCTCTTAAAGTCTTTCTGCCCCTTCTTCCTCAATGTCCCTTGAGACTTAGGCACAGGTTTTGTGTTATAGATATATCAGTCAGGGGTAGACACCCCATAACCACTTGTTCTCTGCATTTTTGACCCAATGGAGTACACCAATAAACATTCCAAGCAAAAACCATATGAAATTAAAAAATGTTGAGAGTGGGAGAAATTGTCTTCCCTAGAGATGAGACCCACCAGTTAAATATCCAATACCAAGGATCAGCCCTGAACTCATATACATACAAATACACTAATACTGAGCAGGTTGTATTTCCATTTTTAGATTGTATATGATATATATGTGTATATATATATATATATATGTGTGTGTGTGTGTGTGTGTGTGTGTGTTTGTATGGCTGTGTCTGAGTGTTTATATGTGTGTGCATATATATATACATATATATACAGATGGATGATTATATAAATGGATAGATAATAGATGATAGATGGATGGATGGACGGATGAACATATTAACAGACAAACAGACAGATACATAAGAAAACTAAATAAAATGATGCCATAAATTTGAGAGGGAAAAAGGGAGAGGTAAATGGAAGTTTGGGGACAAGGAAAGGATAGAGTGAAAATGTTGCAATTATATTTTATTTGAAAAGAATGATTCAACAGGTAACTTGACTTCATTACATGCAAATTCAGAACCTAGCAACATTAAGGGATTATTTGTTGAAGTAATGTAATATAGGTTATTGGAAATGCCAAATCGCACATTTCATTCTTTCCTATAGAATTTAAGTAAAGGAAATTTAGTATGAAAACAAGTCCAAGCTTTAGTTATCAAATCAAATTTTTGCTACAGTCATTATATCAATGATGTTATTGATGCCACTAAAGAATCAATAACTAGCGGTAACAGAGATGTTCCCTGTTTTCCTTTTTAATTCTCTAAATCATGATAAGAGTAGGGACATAAACAAGCAATTTTCTGTGTGTTCAAATAACAGCTGTTTGCTGTTTCAGTGGAAGATAAACAGACCTCGGACAATATAGAATAAGAAAAAATTTCCTTCTTATTAATGGCTTTAACTTTTGGAATCAGAATGTAAATGATAATAAGCATTTGCACACAAGCAATATATATATGCTTAGTATAAAGCAATTCATTGCTAAATTACAATCACATCTTCTAGATTTTATTAAAATAAGGCTTAAGCATACTTACACAGTTATACATGATGCAGAGGCTATTTTAAATTAAAATTTTAATTGAAAATAGAAATATTCAATTACATTACTTCAATTCTATACTTTCATTAACAGTAGAATTTTTGTTTTATTAGAACTAACAGTAGATCTTATATTTTGTGCTACACAGAATTTAAACTTTAACGGTTTATCCAGAAGTAGTGCATATTTTAATTAAAGCTTATAGTTGAAAAAGTAATTTTGATATAATAAATTATTTGAGGACTCACAATCAAGCACTGTAAGACTTTTATTGTTTGTTTTATTTTTATGTTATTTTTAAAATCTAAGAGTGCAGTATCAACTTGAGTCTTGTGAAAGCCTCTTTACATCTCACTGACCGTGACACTTCATAATGTTTCAGTGATTTCATTGACATTCATTGAAGTAATCAACTTTATTTTGTTATTTTGAAATTCAGATTCTAGAGCTATACTTAGAAAAACATGAATCTTATAGCAGGAATTGTGCATATAGCTGCAGCCATAGCACCTGGGAGATTGACACAGGTGCACAAGGTTCTTTTTAGGTCAAGTTGGGCCATGGAGGATTCTCTAGGCCAGCTGGGCTACTGAGAGACACTCTTCTCAAACAAAATGGTCAAAAAAAAAAAAACTAGAATAAGAGAATGAGTTCTTCAGATGATTCATGCAGTGATCAAGAACTACTTTGGTCATTAACAAATTTAAAAACGTAAGAAACTTAACCAATAACAAATTTGTAACATCAACAAATTTGGAAACATCAACGAATTTGGTAACATTCATTGAAAACATTTTTATGTTAAATTACATTCATTCTTTTAAAGAAGAAAGTGTGGGTGCCATGTGACTTTTCCTGGGAGAATATGGGCACATATCATTTTTCTCCTAGACAAGGAACCAAACACAGACCGAAAAAATAATTCCAACCATGTCTAGCATCCTGATTGTGACCTTGCTGCAGCTACTTCATGGAGTGATTTAGTTATGGTTGCTATTGCTGTGAAGAAACACCATGACCACAGTAACTCTTACAAAGGAAAACATTTAATTGTGGTGGTGGCTTACAGTTCAGAGGCTTAATCTATTGTTATCATGGTTCCACATGGTGACATTTAGGCAGACATGGTGCTGAAGAAGTAGCCAAATATTCTATATCTTGATTGCAGGTGGACAGAAGTGGTCTGCCTCACTGGGTGTGGCTTGTTCATGTGACCCCAAAGACCACCTCCACAATAACATACTTCCTCCAGCAAGAATACACTATCACCACCCCCCAGGTGGGGGGATGGGTGGGAGGAGGGAGGACAGGGGAATCCGTGGCTAATATGTAAAATTAAATTAAATTATAAATTTTTTTTAAAAAAAGAATACACCTACTCCAACAAGGCCACACCTCCTAATAGTATTAGGTATTATTCCCCGAAAAAGTCACAAGTCTCCTACTACATTGTTGATAATTTCTTTTTAATATTTTAGTCACTACCTTTTGTTACATTTGGTGTTATAAATAGAACACATGAAAATAAAAGACAAAAGGCAGTAGGTGTTTATTAATGATTTGAAAACTTACATTCCTTTTTGGCAGATTTTGCATTCCAATAGAAGCTATGAAGCAAATTATAAATGAATTGATGGCCAGTATCCACATGTTTTCAGAGAAAAAAAAAGATGAAATTCAAACAAAGGAAGGAAAGAAACAAGCAGTGTTTACAGACTGTGTTTATGTTGTCTTTTGAATTTTTGTCCCAAGCTGGTAATTGTTGTGATTCATAATATTTTAGTAGCTAGATAGTTCCTGGATACCTGTAATAAAACTAAAGCCTTTAATATTTGAAAAATTTGAATACTAAGAAATAAATATGCCTTGATATATTATTCCATAATATTATGAGCTCTTGTTAGAAGATAGCATAACTGATCAAATTGTAATTTGTAGTATTTTTTCCATAATTGTTAAAAGTCAATTAACCTGCTATATATAGACACATATCTTGGTTACTTAACTTATTTTATGAATTTTTCCTCTAGCACTACAAACTTCCTTAAGAAAGTTTACATTGTCTGTGTAATAAAATTTTCAAAATGTATCTTCCTATTTCAAAGTATATTTCTAAATTATTTGTTCTCTTAAGTAATTGTAACTTACTTATTTTTTGTTGTTCTTTTCTCTGTAGATGTTTCTATAAATGCAAACTTGACTTTGTTAAACATGAGACAAAAAAATTTATTTCAATGTGAGTTTGGATACACTAGTAGGTCTTAAGAGTAGATATATCTAAAATTAGAAATAATTGAAGGAGTATGCAGATGCTTAATTTACATAAATCTACTGAACTATCCTGACAAATAAATGAAAATTATTCATATGTTTCTTTTACCAACACAAACATTAATCCATTAACACAAACGTTTATGCTACATGTTCTACAGATTATATGAAATTCATTTACTTCATTTAAATGCTCTGTATCTCTGCAGTAATTTGTTTGAACTTTCTAAGAAACATTAAACCACATTAACCTTTATGCTGTAAGAGTTATTAACACCAGTATACTTTATTTATTTCTCAGAAGGCAGAACAGCATGAGTAAGCTTTGAAATTACATGGCTCTCCAAAAATTTCATTCTATTCTCCAGAGGCTACTTTCGTGACCTGGGTAATTCACTCTATCTTGTGGAGCCACCACTTTGAATGCCATGAAATAGAATTAGTAATGCAAACCTAGTATTCATAGCAGAACTAGCCATGGAAATAATTTCAATTTGTATTTAAATATATTTGCAAATCAGTTGTTGAAGTCATGAAATTTATTTGATTTAACAAATAGGAATATTTTAATCTATAAAAAATTTAATATGGCGATTAGGAAAAATTGGATTTTTAATGAAAATATGAAATTTTAAAATACTCATACTTATGAAATAAAATCAACAAATTTATCAATTTGCAATATGAGTTGTATATGCAGATATTTGTTCAGATATAAATTTCTACTTTTGCTGGTATTATTTAGATAATATCTTTATAGAATAGAAGCTAGATATCTGAAGAAGTTTTTTAAAGAGGAATTGTATATTGTCTTCCGACATCTTATTTCTTGTATTCCTTTAAATGAAATCAATTTATGAAAAGAGGAAAATATAGTAGGAGTAATGAAACAGAGGAATGGACACATTTTCAGTAGTGTTTCAAGAAATTGTGGGAAGTTCTGCTAGTGAGAACATATTCAGATTATCATTATGAATGAATTCATGTACACAGTTTGGACTTAGATAGTTATGGAAAATTCATCCATCACTGAGGTCAAAGAAGTGGCACTGTATGCAGAAGTTTCTCTGGTCTTGCCTGGCTCCTTGGTTGGGATGAATCTCTCCCACCCTCCTCCTGCAGCCGCTTGATTCCAAGTAAATACACAGAGGTTTATATTATTTACAAACTGTATGGCCCATGGTTTCAGCTTTTGTCTAGCTAGCTCTTTCATCTAAATTAAGCCATGTGGCTGAGGCGTTACTGATCTGCTGACATCTTGTTGCTCCTTGGGTGGCAGACAGGCATATCCCCAACCTCTGCCTTTCTTCTTCCTGTCTCCCTCTGGGATTTCCTGCCTGGCTATAACCTGACTCATCATAGGCCAGAGCAGCCTCTTTATTAACCAATCATAGCAACACATATTCACAGCACACAGAAAGACCATCCCAGAAGTTAAAAACCTTAAGAAAGTAAAGGTTCTCATTTTACCTATTAACACCAAAGGAACTTCTATAAACTTTATTCAAATTAAATCTGTATAAATGAATAATTGTGACATAGTAAAACTGGAGTTGCATTTGCTAGTGACAAATAACAATAAATATTCTTATGAAGGAATTTTACATAATCTTGATTGCGCAGACTTGAGCAGTTTTTATGATTTTCTTTCTTTTTTTAATTTTTATTTTTTATTTTGTTGAATTTATTTTATTTTATTTTACAATATAATTCAACTTTACATATTAGCCATAGATTCCCCCGATCTCCCTCCTGCCGCCCCGCCCCCTTCTCCCTGGCCCACCCCCCATTTCCATCTCCTCCAGGGCAAAGACTCCCCCTGGTGGACTTAGCCCAGGCAGATCTAGTCCCCTCCTCCCAGGCTGAGCCAAGGGTCTCTACTAAGCCCCAGGTTTCAAACAGCCAATTCATGCACTGAGCACAGGACCCGGTCCAATTGCCTGGATGCCTCCTAAACAGATCAAGCTAATCAACTGTCTCACCCATTCAGAGGGCCTGATCCAGTTGGGGGCCCCTCAGCCATTGGTTCACAGTTCATGTGTTTCCATTCGTCTGTCCACTTGTCCCTGTATTCCATCCATCCCTGGTCCCAACAACTCTAGCTCACATAAACCCTCCTCCTTCTCGCCAATTGGGCTCCCGGAGCTCCACCCGGGGCCTGACTGTGGATATCTGCATCTAGTTCCCTCAGTCACTGGATGGGGTTTCTAGCACGACAATTAAGGTGTTTGGCCATCCTATCACCAGGGTAGGTCAGATCGGGCTATTTCTCGACTATTGCCTGCAGTCTATTGTGTGGGCATCTTTGTGGATTTCTGTGGGCCTCTCTAGCACTTTGCTTCTTCCTATTCTCATGTGATCTTCATTTATCATGAACAAACTGCCAATTCATGCACTGAGCACAGGACCCGGTCCTACTGCCTGGATGCCTCCTAAACAGATCAAGCCAATCAACTGTCTCACCCATTCAGAGGGCCTGATCCAGTTGGGGACCCCTCAGCCATTGGTTCACAGTTCATGTGTTTCCAATATTTTGTCATGATCAGGAGTAGACTTCCTGAGATACATTAATAAGATGAGTTATGCTTGAGATTGGTTTGAATACAGTTTATAACATATAAAGAATTTTTCTCCTTGAACATGTCTTAGAGTTCAGTATTTCATTAGGATCCTGAGTCTAATGGTTTCTGGAGTACAATCTAAACAAAGATTGCTGTGGGTGAGATTCATCAAAAGAATTTCCAACTGGATGTCCACATTCAGAAGAATGAAATTAGATCCATATCTATCACTCTGTACAAAAGTTAACTCCAAGTGAATCAAACATCCAGAAACTGCTAAAAGAAAATAGATGGTACCCTACATGATATAGGTGTAGGAAAGGACTGCTTGAATAAGGCACTGTGTGCCTAGGAATTAAGGCAAAGTAAATAAGCCAATAGTGGGCAAATACCTCTGCCTCTTTTTGAACTTTAATCCCTATCTACTTTAATACACCTTTGTTGTATAAAAATTAAATGTTATAAACAAGTAAGTTAGTTTTCCAAAATAGAAACTAAGGAAAAAGAAATTCATTGATTTTTATTTCTTGTGAATAAATGAGAGACACCTCTTATCATCAAATGTGTGTGTGTGTGTGTGTGTGTGTGTGTGTGTGTGTTTGTCCTTGATCTTTAAGTATAGTTACAGTCTTACATAAATTACTAATCTCAACATAGGTTGTGTTAACCTACTAAAAAAATTTCTTGCCTAGTCTTGAAGAGAAGTTTAAAGTTGAGTTCAAATATTTTCACATCTTATTTTATCACCACACATTTTTTTTCATTGTGAAGGTTATTTTCAATCTGACCTAGTAAAATTCAGTATCCATGTTGCACACAATGGAAAGAGAAACACTAGCCAGGTAAATTTTTGTATTCCTCCCAATGCAAAGGAATTGCCTAACAAAGAGTCCTGACAAATATCTTCTTGGACTCCCATGCTACCTAGAGGAAGGGGCAAATTTGGTCTGGCTTAAATTTTAAAACTTCTTTCTTTTTTTTTTTAAGATTATAATACAATTACATCATTTCCCTCCTCCCTTTTCTCCCTCCAAATTCTCCCATATAGGTGTGCTTGCTGTCTTTCAAAGTCATGACCTCTTTTTCATTAATTATTGTTGTGCATATAGATGCATATACATACATGTTCCTAAATACATAAATATAACCTTATATGTTTGTATAATATTACTTATTTGTATGTTTTCAGGGCTGACCACTTAATATTGATAACCAGTTGATATGTTCTTACCTGAAGACTATTTTTCCTTTCTCAGCATATCTTGGTAGCCTGCTATTCTTTGGGTCTGGTTGAGACCTCCTGTACCCTAAAACTGCATAACAAAGTGCCACACATTGTGTAGATAAAAATCAGGAATGTATGGTTACTTGCTTCCCAGTACCAAACATCCCTAAAGAGTGTGTCATCAGGGTGTGTCAGCCTCCACCAGAATTTCATATGGAAGCATCTTTAGCTGTCTCATCCTAGGTTCTGGTATTGGATAGAAATTTTTGGCATTCCTTTCTTTGTAAACACATCATTCTAGTTTCTACTTGTACATGAAGTTATCCTTGCACTGTCTGTTAGCATAACCAGCTTCTTCATCTCCACCTGTGCTGAAATGACTTTCCTCCTTTGGTCAATAGTCACACTGCGTTTGGAGTTCATCCTGCTCCATCCTGAACTAATCTTAACAGCGGCCTTTGCAATGACTCTGTGATTCATACCACATTCTGAAGGACTTAGAATGAGAGCATTTTTTAAGAGGACATTATCAACTCAATACCTAAGGAAGGGAGTTGGAGGGAAAGGCCACCAGCAGGGTATACCCATCTCTGTACTCATCCTTGTAAAGATGCAAGGTAGATCATAAATTTGGAAGAATAGAAAGAAAATATATGATAATTATAATCCAGGAAAAAGAATTAATTTATAAAATTACCATGTGACATTTATTACAGAATAAAGTAATACTTCAAGTTATTATTTATTGAAATTTAAATTCTGGAGTGAACATTTCTCCTACATTATTCTGATATACTCCATTTTAGAAACTCATATGTCCTTATTATCTTGCAATTCTTAAATTCTCATAAAGCAATAATTTTTCAATTAGCAATCATTCTGCCTTCGAGTCATCGAGATAATGAGGACAATCTGACACATTAGAAATAAATTGATTACTCATCAAAACTTTTCTTGTGAAGCTAATAATTAAATTCAGTTTCACATTGCTAGTTTGCAAGACAGTCTTCTTTTACTGCTCTTCTGGGGAGAGGGGTTTTATTTAAAAAGGAGATATTCTAAAGTTTGATCTGAAAAGAGTTTTAAAAAACCACAGTTGTACCTTGTCAAAGATTCAGAAGAAAAGATGAGAAGTGATTCATTTAAGGCAGCAACATGGATGACAATGAACTATGAAGGGTTTTATTTTTATAATAGAACTAATTCAAGAAGTAACTATGGAAAAGTTGAAACCCCATGAGCTTGTAAAGCACACTGCTGTAATTATCTCTGCTTTCTCCTTCTTACACAAGAATGAAATCACTTCAAATAAAACTATTTAAAAGAGACAAAACCCCCACATCTCATGTCCTCCAGCTCGGGAACATTCAGTTATTTTAGTGACTTCAGAAAGAAGTCTAATGAAATGAATGACATTCAGTATTGTGAACATGATTTCCATGTTTTGCATTACTTTGAGGAAAATGCCTTTATAATTTATTAAAAACACACACATACACACATGCAACAAGCTTTTCCTGTGGTAAGTGACATTGTTTATAAATTAACTAGTTTTGTTCTCTCAGAACAAATTTATTTCCAAAATTAAAAAATAATTTAGAAATAATGGAAATAGTCCTGTAGTGATATCCCTTCTCCAATGAAATTACCAATAATTCTTGCAAAATTATTAGTAATGTGTTGAATAAAATGCAGACTATTCCTATGAATTTAGAAAATCGTATAAAGTTAATAAGGTAATGAGAATGATTGTCATTAGTATTTATTTAATTCTTCTGTCCTCTTAAGATTTGATTTTTTTTCTACAGGGACTCACCATGGAGCCTAGGCAGACCTTAGAACGAGGGCAGTCCTTTTGCATCAGCTACCCACTTTAAAATACTACAATATTTGCCATCTTCCATGTCTACTTCTGATGAGCATAAGCACTGAGTTGTTAACATATTTGGCATAAATTCACTTTTTGATGTTGAGTTTCAAGTTTGGAAATTTTTAAAAAATCATAAAATATGAATCACAATTCAACCACTCAAAAGCAAAAATCCAAACAACCCACAAAGATGCTATCAAACCATACCCATGTCTACCTTTCCCAGCACCTCCAGACCCAGACCAGCTACCGTGGGACAACGTCCATAGATCTGATTACTTAGACTATCATATGTATGGAATTATATCTAAAGAATACTTTAGAATCAGACTTCTTTTTAAAATGTGTTTCAGATTTATTTTATTTTATATGTATGAGTGTTTTCCTGAACATATGTATGTGCAGCATGTGCATGCCTGGTGTCCACAGAGATCAAAAGATGGTGCTGGATTCCCTAGAACTGAAGTTATGGATGGTTATGAAGAACCATGTAGATGGGTGCTAGGAACTGAACCTGGGTCTTCCAAAAGAACAGCAACTGTGTTTAACAACTCAGCCAACTCTAGGAATCTAGAGTCAGACTTCCCATATTTAAAGTATCACTATGTTGTTTGGCCACATCGTGTAACTAGTTGTTGAACAATAATCCATTGCAGGATCACATAACAGATTTTTTTACCCATTTATCATTTCTTTAACTATATAAAGTTTTCAGTGACTAGTAAAAAGACTTCTATAATATTTATCACTGCTTTTTTTCTGGTTGCAGATGATCTGAGTAATTATCTACAGATGTGATATCTGGTTATTGTATGTTTTATCTTATAAGAAACTACCAATCTGTTTCCCAAGGGATCACTACCAGAAAAAAACAAAACCTCAACTCTTTGCTCTGCAGTGTGTGCTACTATTTTAAATTGTAATTTTAGTTTATGTTCATCACTCTACTAGCTGTCTATTGTATACTCTTTAAGTAAAATACTAAGCACTAATTAATTATTTAAATATAGTTAATGTGATGGTCATAAAGGGAAACAAACAAAAAATGAATCTAGGAAAGTGATATCTCTTGTATTCTAGCTTCTATATGAAATACTAGCATAAATGAGGTCATATTTTTATTCAGAATAAAGTAGCAATTCAAGGAATTTCATAATATCTGTCTCAAATTATGTGTGATCATTTCAGCAACAGGACAACTTCATGAATCTTCATAATTTTATATGTTATAAAATTATGGCTGAGTCAGTGTTCATTCTTTGGTCTGAATGAAATTTCCAAAGGCAAGCTAAGTAGAATTAAGTAAAAAGCAGCTCGTATTTTCCTATACATTGTA
Organism: Peromyscus nudipes; assembly: GCA_902168325.1. Classification (NCBI taxonomy): domain Eukaryota; kingdom Metazoa; phylum Chordata; class Mammalia; order Rodentia; family Cricetidae; genus Peromyscus; species Peromyscus nudipes. The sequence goes on along the minus strand of CABHPH010131812.1, from coordinate 24,770 downwards.
CCATTTGGGACATTTTGCTCATGTAGTATTGATTAGGTTACATACAATACTACTAAACGTTTCAACTTTAATAAAGATTGAAAAAGGAAAAGCAAAGTAAAACTTTGACAGACTAAGGTGGGTAAAATAGATCCAGCTCCAGGAACAATTCTAAAATCAGAAAAAGAAGACGTTTTTAAAGACAGTTGTTTTATCACATTAAAAAAATACCCTGTAAGTTTTATTTAATAATTTTATCTTTCAGTAGACTTTGCATAAACTGAACCCTTACTGAGGTGGCATTAATCATTAAAAGTTGACAAACTACTTTGTAAAGGCCACTCAAGAAAATTATAAGTATAGCATCTTGCAAAAGCCTCAGAAATCCAGGCAAGTTTAGGTCTAGAAAGATATCTGGGAGGGGAAAGAGTTAGCTGCACAGCAGGAGATCTAGAACAGGGATCCCAGAACCCATGTTAAACTCTGTATTTGGTGGGAATGTGGTGAATCTGGTGAAGTGATGATGGAGGTGAATATGCCAAAAATGTTATATGAAATTCTCAAAGAAAAAATAAGAATGGTAGTAATAGTACATAATAATAATAAGATAATAAGCCAGATGTAGCCTTGTAGGACTGTGATAAGAGCCCTGGGAAGTGTACACAGGAAGATTTCAAGAGGCTCTTTGCCAGTCAGAATACTTGAATTTGTGCTCTCAAAGACCAGTGAGAGACCCCCCTATCAAAAGGAAAGACGAAGAACAATTGGGGAAGACATACACATGTCAACCTCTGGACATGACACACCTGCACTCACACATATACAAACACAGAACATATGTTTGCAAAATTGGTAAGTCAATATATTTGATGATTATATGTAATTATGAATGGGCACCACTCAGATTACAGAAAAAAAAGGTATAAATGCAACGTGATATTGGGAAAATTTATCTAATAAAATGTTTCAGTCTGTTTCACACATTGCTTTAGTTGGGATTCATTTCAATATGGGATTTTAAATAAATGATTATTTGAGACAAGCCTGATAACAGAGCCTGATGTCTAGTTTGGGATATAGTTTTATTTGGTGGTATCTCTGCTTAATTTTTACACCATTTGGTAAAATATCTTTTCCCTTTATTTTATTTATTTATTTATTTATTATTTATTTTATTCTTGTATCAAACAATGCATCCTGACTGCAGTTTGTAGTCCCTCCACTCCTCTAAGTTACCACCTGCCCAACACGTCGTCTCTCCCCCAGACCCACTTATCCTCAGTTACCCATCAGAAAAGAACAGTTCTCCCAGGGATATCAACTGAATATGTCAAAAACAAATTCCAATAATATTAGGCACAAACCCTCCTATCAAGGCTGGACTTGGTAACCCAGTAGGAAGAAAATGATCCCAAAAGCAGGCAAAGTAAATTCTATTATAAACTATGGAAAATACTTAATTTCTTATAACTATCAATACCAATTAATTGTCTTAATGTTTTATAAAGATATTGTAACTTATTGGCTACTGAAGACAATTTTTCAATACTGTTATGACTTTTTTCTCTACATCAGCAATACCATTATTTGCAAGCATTAATGTGCATTTTTTCTCTGTTTTATACTGAAAAATCGTAACTTATCAAGCTGTATTAAACACATTATGATGATTAGAATAAATTTTCCCTAACATGATTGGAGAGGTAATTCATGCAAAAATACTCACTGGAAAATTTGTTCAATTTCCATGTTTCCTCCTTGCAGTATTACTTTCCTTAACATCTGGGATCGTGGCTGCCATGTCATGATGCCACAGAGGCTCCTTTTGCCAGAGATGTAGCGCATTTTTTTTCCTGGTGTAATGTAGGAACAGAACAAGGGCACTACAATGAGAAATACTGAAACCTGGTGAACTCAACCAAATTAATTAGGATAAACTGACTTCATAAAACTAATTGTGTCAGATGAAGAAATGCCAAACTTCAATTATATTTTAAGCCATCTAATTCTAACTTCACAATCATTTATCATGTTTGAAGTCTCAGCTACTTCCATGTGAGAAAGTTTATTCTTTGGCTGATTTAGAAGAGCTATAATATTGAAAAATCATGTGTTTGCCACAAATGTTTTGTTAGCATGATAAAAAAAAAAGCATACTAACAAAACAAGGGAAACTTAATCAAATGTCAAAAAGGAACTCCTGTCTGAAGATGCATTTAAGAGAAAAATGAAATAGAAAAACAGATGATCCGTAAGTAAATACCCAGAGATACCAATGAAGAAAGAGGGTCAATGTCAGGGTTAACATCACTGGTGTCTAGACCTGAAAAATCCATCATTGGAAGTTTCTCTAATTCACTCTTGGCTTGCATTTGCTTACATGCTCATTCTTTTTGTTTTGTTTTGTTTTTTTGTTTAAAGAAATTTTTTTTGTTCATTTTACGTACCAGTCACAGATCCCACCCTTCCCTCCTCCTGCCTCTGCAGCAGCGCACCCAATACCCTCCCCCCAACCCTTCTGCAAGAAGGTAAGTCCTCTCATGGAGAGTTAACAGAGCCTGGTACATTCAGCAGAGGCAGATCCGAGCCCCTCCCCCTGCCTCAAGGCTGTGCAAGGTGTCCCACCATAGGTAGTGGACTCCAAAAAGCCGGCGCATGGACCAGCGTTCCTACTTTTTGTCTCTGTCAGTCTTTTTGTTCCCTCAGAAAGACAACAGCTGAAAGACGAAGTTGGCATAATGGCCTTCCAGTTTTTACTTTAATAGCCTTTTAGTAAAATTGTACAGTTATGGTATCCATTCTGTCTTAAGTCTGAATTGCACTATGCATGGCATAGTCAACTTTATGGAATGAAGACTGAATTTAGGGCCAGTCCTGGTGGCTCTCATCTCTAGTCCATGTACTAGGACAGCGTAAGAAGGAAGATCATGGAGCTGGAGTCTTCCTTTGTCCCTCCTGGTCCTCAGCTGTTCAGAACCAAGTAAACACACAGACACTTATATTAATTAAAGCTGCTTGGCCATTAGCTCAGGCTAACTACTGACTAGCTCTTACACTTAAATTCAGCCCATTTCTGTTAATCTATATGTTATCATGCATTCCATGGCTTTACCTGTATGTCATTACATGCTGCTCCCTGGATGGCAGGCTGACGTCTCCTCACTCAGCCTTCCTCTTCCCAGAATTCTCTTTGTCTGCTTATCTCGCCTACATTTCCTGCCTGGCTACTGGCCAATCAGCATTTTATTTATCAACCAATCAGAGCGACACATATTCACAGCATGCAGAACACCCCACAGCAAGACCAATAATTCAAGATCATCTCTGGCTACAGAGTATATTTGAAGCTAACTTGGGATATAGGAGCTTCTTCCTCAAACTGTCTTAATACCAGCACCACAAAAAGTTGGGGTTGAATTCAAAGTCAGCTATGAAAAAAGAGTACAAACTGAAAGATCTTCATGTAAAATTCCAGGGCATGTACCCTCAGGAATTCTCAATAAGTAATCCATCCTGAGGGTAGCATGGCTTATGTTTTGCTGGTTTGGCTAATAAATATGCTAGCTAGAAATGAGGAAAATAGAAGAGAAGCTTACCTCAAAACTAACATATTTGATCTCCTTTAGTTTGCAGTCCACAGATCTATAACTAAAGAGCTTTAATAATGAGCTGAATGTGCACAGCTTAAAGCCATATCTGACCCTGAGACGGGCTTTGTCATTCACGGTTTATGTGACAGTGGGCTACTGATTGTGACATGCAACTTATCCTAAAATTATGGATTTCAATACAGTTCAAGTACTGCAAAGTCACCATGGTAATGCCAGAAATCAAGGTTCTTGCAGGCACCTGGGGGCTAAGGACTACCCTTACTTATTATTTTTTATATTCACTTATTTCATCTGTTACAGTCTGTATCTATTAATTTCTCAAAATAATTAGAGAAACTGCAAAGACAAGATCCCTGTCACATCTGTATCTCCTTCAAACTTTATATCCTGGATATAGATCATAGATGTTATAGAAGTTGGAAATTGTAGAGGTGTAGAAAAACAATTTATTTCATGCCCATACGAGGAGGAGAAAAATTGCTGTGAGCTGGCCAGCCTGAAAGCCTAAAGATGGCAGCTTTAAGTCAAGCCTAGGGTTTTATGCTTTTTCTGCCGGTTGCTATGGGTCCACTGAGAATCAGACTATTACGCATCTTGGCAAACAAGAGTCAGGTGTTGTGAGAGCCTGTAATTACTGTGCTTTAGGAAACTTGAAGAGGGGTAACACCGCGCAGCTAGAGAATTGAAGATCTGTGGCTCTAACTGCTACACATTCTGCCTACTAATTGTGTCTTAGTCAATTTGGTCCTGACATACCCTGGGGTGCATATGGAAGATGTCTGTGATGGAAAAAAGCAAAGCAAGAAAAATATTTGTTCTTCCTTATACCTTTCCTCTTATCTGTATGTATATGTCACAGTAGATAGCCAATTACACTTTTTGTTGGGCTTGGATTTCTTGAATTGCTACATGAACATTAATAGAGGACACTGAATGGCTAACAAAGATGAAATGGGATATATGAAGTAATTTAGATGTAACAAACCTTGTGTTCAAATATAGCTTGCGAACAAAGCTGCCTACTATGTCTGCAACAGTCTGTTTCTGCATTGCTATAGAAATATCAAACGTTTCCAGAGACTATATAGCCCAGAGATCCTGGGTAAAACTAAATACTACTGATCTAAAAAAAAAAAAGTTTAAAAAATCACATTTTGGTAGTTTGAAAGAAAATGCCCCCCACAGGGAGTGGCACTAATGGGAGGTGTTGTCTTGTTGGAGTAGGTACGTTCTTGTTGGAGGAAGTGTGTCACTCTGGAGGTGAACTTTGAGGTCTCATACATGCTCAAGACACTACACAAAGTTTCAGACCACTTCCTATTGCCTGTGATTCAAGAGGTAAGAACTCTCAGCTCCTTCTCTAGCACCATGTCTGCCTACATCCCACCTTGCTTCCTACCATGACGCTAATGGGCAAAACTTCTGAATCACAGTTGAATGTTTTCCTTTACATGAGTTGCCGTGCTCATGGTATCTCTTCACAGCAATAGAAACCGTACCAGCGACTGGAGTATTGATGTGATAGGCCTGACAATGTGTTTGTTTGAAGGATTATGGAACTTGGGCCTGTGGATTAGAAAAGCAGTTGAACGCTTTAAGTGCTGCTTAATGGGTCATCATAGAAGGAACATGGAAGATAGTGGTGCTGAATATGATTTGAACTGTGGATGCCTGGATCAAGAGGTCCCAGAGAAGAATATTAATATGTGGCCTAGAGAACATTCTTGTAATATTTTGGTGAAGAATGTGGCTGCTTTTTTACCCTTGTCCAAAGAGTTGGCCTGAGGCTAAAATGAAGAGATTTGAATTAATTCTGTTGGCAGAGGAAACCTCAAAACAGCCTAGCATAGACTGTTGTTTGGTTATTAGTGTAACTCTAATAAAAAATTTTTAATGAAAAGGAGAATACTGAGCAAGGTAAAATACAAAATGTAAAATCTGAGGAGAAAAGGAGCTCCAGGAAGTGGAGTGGAACTAAATTCTGTGTTCAAGGAGATAAACAGCTTAAGAAATGGAATAAAGGAAATGGTGACCACAGGGCAAGATTCCACCCAACTAAGTTTTGAACTTGTGAAAAGGAATTAAAGAAAAGTTGAGAGTTGGGTGTGGTAGTGCATGCCTTTTATCCTAGCCTTCCATAGACTGGCTGATCTCTGAGTTTGAGGCCACCCTGATCTACAGAATAAGGTAAAGCTTAGGCAGTTAAGGTAACCTTCAAAAACAGAAAGCTGGTGAAGTCATAATTGAAAGATCTCTGAGTTCAAGGCCAGCCCAGTCTACAGTCCTAGTTTCAAGACAGCCACACTTAGTCAGTGAAGGCAACCATGGCAAACAGAAAACTACTGAAGAAGTAATTCAACAAGGGGGCCATGTTCCAATGCCAGTAGACAGAATTTAGCAGCTTTGGCCGCGTGGTTCTGAAGTTAAAGATAGTTAACTCAAAGGAGTTACCTGTGAGTCAAAAATGTAAGAACGCTCAGCTCCTTCTCTCACATGTCTGCCTTCATGCTTCCTTGCTTCCTATCATGACAATAATGGGCTAAAACTCTGTAAGCAAGAAACCACAATTAAATGTTTTCCTTTATAAGAGCTGCTGTGGTTATGCTGTCTCTTCACAGCAGTATAAACCCTAACTGGGACAAACATTAAAATGACTCCTAATGATATTCCACTATACTCACAGTACCTTGCTTAGCCAGCGTCAGAGAAGTTTCCTCCTGCAGCAGATATGAACAAATAAAGGGACCCAAAGCCAGACATTAGGCAGAGTGAGACCTTGGAAGACACAGCTCTAAAAGGGATATTTCCATCAAATCCCTCCCCTCAGAGCTCAGGGAAACTCGAAGAAGAGAACCAGAAGGAATATAAGAGCCAGAGAGAATGGAGAGCACTAAGAGAACAGCTACCTCTGAAACCGCTGAGCAAAGCTCATAAGTCAAAGATTCTGAAGCAGCAAGCCCAGGGCAACCACAGGTCTGCACCAGGTGCTCTGAGTGTGTATTACATGTCTTAGTGTAGAATTTTTATGGGATTCTTGGATGTGTGAATTACTGTATCTCTAATTCCTGTGCCTTCTCTTTAGCTCTTTTCCTTCATTTGGTTTGCATTGCCCAACTTCAGTGTGAAGGTTTTTGCTTCATTTTATTATACTTTATTTTGTCATGTTCTCTTGTTATCTCCTCAAAGCCTGTTCTTCTCTAATGAGAGACAGAAAGGGGGTGGAGGTGAAAAGGAACAGGAAAGAGTGGAGGGAGGGGAAGCGATAATCAGGATATGTTTTAAAACATGAAGAAAAAAGAAAACAAATTTTATGTTCATAACCACGAAAACTTCTCCAGAAGAAAAAAGAAACTCATAGGTTACTTTTAAGAGCTTTTCATCCTGGTAAAGATGTAGAAATTTGGTTCAGAAAATTGTCTCCAAAAGCTAGGTATCCAAAAGGGATTAATAGCAATCGGTCGTGCCCTACGCTCACAGTGCATATTTATAATTGTTTAAGAAAATGCAGCATCTCTGTACTGCTCAGGACAGAGATTTGTATTTGAGGGGAGGAAGATTTCAACTGTGTATTTTAGAGACAACCCATCCCTCTTGCACATCATTTGTTTTTCTGAGTGTGATGAAACATTTACATCAGCAGCCCACAGCTACAGTAGGTTATGGTGTCTCACATTACTTCAAATAAAAACATGCTTTCTCCCTCCTCAGTTTCCTTTCAGTCAGAGTTACACTCATTGCACCTTTCTTATGAATGTTTCTTCCCTGAGGCTGACTTCCTTCTCATTTGTATTTAATACTCAAGACTGAAAGACATATCATTTAAACAGCTGTAACATTCTACATTTCTCCCTCCTCTTTAAACTTCTTTCCCTTTAATCAAAGTTACTAATGATATTGTAACCAAATGATTGCTCCCATATGATTTCCTACTTATTTCCTTGCAAGCTTCCAGTACATAAGATATTTTGTGAAAGGAATCTGCCTGCCTTCTTCACCATGATCCTCTGATATTCAGCATACTTGGTTTTCCATAACCATATTTTAATATTATCTCCTTTCACAGATCAATGTTTTAAAATTATTATTTCTGTATATTAGTGCACAGTAATAGCCTACATTATAACATTTTCAGACATGTGCATCATTGTATTTTGTCCATATTCACTGCTTCCATTAACTGTTTTATCTCCTTCCTCCCCAGTGTTGTTGCCTTATTCTAAAAATTCTGCCTTCAAGTTTCGTCACACAAGCCAGATACTAAGGCATCTCTGTGGTATCCTAACACCAACTGTATATGTATTCAAGAGAGGAAAAAGCCAGGTGAAATGATAGTTCTTCACTTTCTTGAGAACTATTCATACTGATTTGTTTCCAAACTCACCAGCTGTATTCACTGAGGCTTCGTTCCCTCTGTGGAGCTGCTGGCATGAATGAGCTTTTTTTTTTCATGAAAGTCATTTAGATTGGAGTGGGATTGATTTTCAATATATTGTTGTTTTAATTTTCCTGATGGCTAAGGATACTGAACATTATTTTTATTTCATTCATCAATATCTGTATATTCATCTATCCTGTCTGTTGTTTATTTGCCCATTGATTTTTTCTGTTTGGAGTGTTTAAATTTTGGAGTTCTTTACAGATTCTAAGTAAATTTGTTTTATTCTCAAATAAGAGTGTACAAAACTACATATCATCAGCTTCTCCCCATCATGTCTCTCGTTTGACTTTATCTTGGACATTTCACACTCTCTGAAATCACTGTACTTATTTTCAAATTGGCTATTTTTTCTCATAAAGAATCACCTCCTATGGAAGCAAAGAAAACTCTTTTGTCTTACAGCTTTAAACACTTATTAGAACAGAGCTTGACATTTTATACGTGGTAATCAATATACACTTTTTGGAAAAACCCATTGGAAGATGTAAACTTCAAAGTAAACAGTATACAGTTGCATTAAGACCACACTTAAAAAAATAGAGCTAAGATTATGTCTTGTGTTTCTTTGTCTAAGATATAACTTGGGGAGGTAAATATCATTCAACATATCAGCAAACTATAAGGATGGTAAGAGTTTTCTCTCTAAAACTACAAATAAATATTTCACAAATTTTACACAATAAAATATTCCACAAAACCAAAGGCAAAGAAAGTGCAATGACAAAGCCTTGCTCCATCCCTAGAAACATACTATGTACCTTCATTTTACAGAGTTCAGCCAATTCTATTTATATAATTTCAAAGATCTATTATATCTTGTGAAACTAAATCAAATTTAGGAGAGGGAAACTTGTTCCAAGATAAACTTGGGTGCAGATACAGTTCCTTGGCTAAAGACCTTTCTTGTAGATTAATTTTCAATGAATTTCCAGAAGTCAAAGAGTAAATTGATAAAGATTATTAAACCTTGAAGGATGAAAGTAAATCTTTAAGGGTGTACGATGTGATTTTCTTGGGCACATCCTGTGTATCCACAGATGCCTCAGTGATGAAGGGAAGAGCAGCCTTCACTCCCAAGTTCCCTTGTGAATCAATGTCAACACTAACAGTTGGGGGAAGGTTTTCAAAATTGAATAGTTCAGAAAGCTTAGCACACCGGAGGAGTGAAAATGCCTGAAGTGAGCAGTTTGGAATTTTATTGAAAACAAACAAAAACAAATCTAATGGCTCTTAAGTAGCTAGTTTCATAGGGAGACGGAAATATATTATTGAATAAAAACAGCTTTTAACAAAGGATAATTTATAATGAAAAATGTCAATTTGTTACTTCAGAAGTCCTAAATGGATGAACTATTAGTCATTAAGCCTATTTCCATTTTTAAACAACCATACACATTAATGTTAGCTTCACAGTAAGAAAGTTGCAAAAATATTAAATGTAATGAAAAGCAAATGATTTAAATTGCTTTCTTTTTCTATCACATAATATAAAACAATTCCATCATACAGTTATAGGAAATGATTCTGTGGAAACCATCCATGGAGATATAATTATTTAGTATGCAGCTACTCTTCTCATGGTAACATACTTGTGCTACAGGTACAGATTATCAGACAAGGATAAACTGATAACTCACTTGTTTCATAATAAAATAGTTTTCTTTATGCAATTTTGGCTTGAAGTACTAACATTGACATCTTGGCTGGTAAGATGCTATCCAAGCCTCATGCCTGAGTGTGAGTTTCAGAACCAACATAAACAGGACAAATACAGTGGCTTGCATCTGTAAGCCCAGCATTCCTATAAATGGGAAGTGGGGCTGAAAATCACCTGGATGTTGGGAGACCAGCAAGCATGACATATGCAGCAAATAACAGTGACAAGAGAGACCCTGACTCAAAAAGTTAACAGACCAGTAATGATTCACAAGTTGTTTTCTGACTGCAACATAGCTACACTGTACACACACACACACACACACACACACACACACACACACACTAAATACATTAAAATAATCAATAACACACAAATAAATTTATAGGACACCAATAATATCTGTCATTCTCTATTGCATGAGAGCTTGTCTGCATAATGGAAACAAACAGATATCCTATATGCTAACACTTTCCTGCAGCAATGTGTGGTGGTAAGGCTTTACTAACAGATAACATAAACATTATATGTGTGTATATATATATGTAAAATGTTACATTATATATATATATATATCTTTAACAAAGAGGCTAGTCTTTTGTAATGGATTTTTTTTTATAGTAAAGGAATACACAAAACATTTCTAGTAAGAAAGAAAATTGAAGTTGAGTTTTCAGTGAATTAAGTAAAGTTCAAGTGTATTTCTCCTAAGAGACTCACACAGGACAAACTTTGTTCCTTCAGGAATGATATTTGACACTATGTCTGAAGTGTCCCTCAGATACATTTTTTTTTCTTAGAAACTTAGTGCTCTAGACTATTGAATCCTGGTCATGATTTTCTTTGAAAATGTTCAAATATAATTGTGAGATTACCTTATTTATTTGAGTGCAGAGTAAAGAACGAATATTCCAGTGACTAATCCCTGGGTTCCAGACACATTGAAAAACATGTTTAGCCCCTTAACTTTTAAAATCTATGTGCATCTCATTTTTTTCTCTCTTTCATGGTAGAAACAGTTCAGAATCTGATTTAAAATTGTGTGGCTGGTGGATACACCAACTGTATTTCTATGAAGTTTATCCTGGATGGGGAGAACAAAATGTAGCTTCTGCTCAGACTGTCTACTTCTGAGATGAGCAGTAATGATGGCGGAATAGGCACACAGCTAGGACTGTCTAATGGGACCACGTATCAAGTTCAACCTTAAAACTCTTCCTTAAGTCAAATCCTCCAGAATTACGGCTCTCTATATATAATGCTATAGAAAACAAATAATGAAGTGAATCCTTTTCCCCCCAGTGGCCTGGGTATAATTCTACATCTACCTTCTATAGGACTAGAGCATAGTCTTTTATATGAGACTCAAGGTGGTGATTCAGAAAATAATCTTCTAAAATGAAGTATTTAAAGAACTTTGTAAGAATGTTATATTTTGGTAACATTGCTCAGCTCAACATAATATTTTATTCTCCATTCATGGATATGGTACAGAACTCCTCCATCCGAATTCCCATTTCCTCATCAGACAATGAGAACAATCAATTCTCAAAGGGCCATAAGAATAAAAATTTGAGCCTGTGTAATGTGTCTACCATATAGAATTTATGGGAAAGTTAATTCCTTTCCATTTCTTCCAATCCAATTAGCTGTTTAAGAGTACAACATATACACATTGATTATCTAAAGTGTGCAAAATACTATAACTCCTTTTAACAGGCATATTGTGTATGTTCCTCACTACAACTAATAGCTTCCTGAACTTCCTCTCACCTCTGGAATTAAGTTGGTGTAGGCTTATCTTATGTAATTATAAATGGATGAATCTATAGGCATTTCCACAAAGAAAGAAAACTTTCCTCTACTAAATAGTGCCAGGAAGCTACAATTAGCATCAGAAGCATCACATTGAACTAGAAGGCAGAAGTAGAGACATAAATCACAGGCATATTACTTTAGGCTTTTAAATGTGGGCATTTACACCTCCCATTAACAAATTATGGTGCAAATCACTTACATAAAGAGAATGAGAAGGCACTGAAAATACACAGAGCCTAGTGGTCTGATATCCTATTGATTTTTCTATTACACAGATGGGTACTTGATGCGTAATTTACTCCATGATCACCAAACATGTGTTGACTGACTTCAGATGCCATTATTATGCAAATTATGTGACAAGATAATGAAGGCACACTTTAATATGGTTTGTGTTTCTAGGGTGTTTTAAAGTTATGTAGTATAATCATCAGAAGTTCATCTCAAATAGATTTATGGAGATTACAAAATAAAACTATTGCTGACTTGGTTACAACGTAGTGGCCAAATAAGTAAAAAAAAATCTAAGATTTTAATTAAAAGCCCAGCTTTTGCACCTACCCATTGGAGAGGTGGTTGAATTTGTTGACTATATACTTCCAAGTTGAAGAGAAATTGTAGGCACCTAATATAGACTCCTTGGTAGATATTTTCAACTGTTGAACTATTTCTATTAGCAAGATATCTAACGTTTAGGGATTTATATGATTGCAAAATACATTAAAATGAATGTTTCCTCAAATGCTGAGTGAATATTAAAAATACATTTGTATACATCGATTTTGTGTTCCTCATTCACGCTGTGTAGTCTAAGCTTGGGATCTTTGATAAGAGTTTCTACCACCATCACTCCCCCTGCCAATCTTTTGTAACACGTAGTTCTGTCCTGTAGTTCTGCCTCCAAAGATTATTTTCAGCTTCCTGCACATGTGTTGAACTATGAATACACACTTTCAAGTTGGCTTTGCATTTTTTTGGCTTTCGTTGGTTGTGACACTCTCAAGGCAACCTCTTCTACATATTGTGGTTCTCTTCCAGCATAAAAGTGTGGCTTTACCAAGTATTGTGCTTGCACATGCATCTTATTTGATCCTCCTTTCGTATTCTTGCTGAGATGACAAATCATTATCTGGTTAATAATTTTAAGGCAAGCCATGTAGAATTTTAAAAATCACTAGAATGTAAAGTCATTTAAAAAATGTATATGACTTATAAATAATGACTCTTTCCAATTCCACAAGATGAAAAAAAAAACAATAAGATGGAGTCTAAAAGTAAATGCATGGACGTATTTAAAGAGTAGTTGGTTGTGATGTGTCAAACAAAGCTGATCACATATACCAAATGTGGTATAGATGGATAATAGGGAAGGCTTATAAATAATGCTAAAATGGATATGTGGGAAATCTCTCCAAATTCTCCTCAGTTTTTCTGTGAACCTAAAAATATTCTGGAAAAATAAGAAGAGAAAACATGGCCTTAATAGAAAGTCATAAACCCTGGGGAAGAATCTACTATGGTAATTTTGCTAAATGGTCATATTGTTGAAGTTCTTTCTAAATATATGTATTTAGAACCATAGAACTGAGGTACTCTCAACTGATTAGAGAAGTTGCTTAATTGTAGCAAGCAGTGGTTGATAAAGAAACTCAAACTAAAAAAAGTAATGAGAACATCTTACTGCCAGTGTTCAACCTTGGACATCATTGGACATCAATACTACCCTCACCCCAAGATTTAGGGAAAACTGAGAAAAAGCGGCAGAAAAAGAAAGAGGCCAAGAAGAATGCTGTTATGTACTATCTTCTGGACAGGGCACTGCCATTGTACTCATTGTGGGAGCTCAGCTGGGAAATAGGCTCCCAAATTTTAGGACAGGGTACTCTTGAGGATAGAAGGATAAGAAATATTAGATAGAAGAATAGAGGGGAAAGAAACAGATAGAAACAGGAAAGCCTAAGGAGGGTCTGGATCATTATCCAGCAGCCCGTCCTGTCTCTTCTAAAGGGCTATTTATAGGAATGCTAAGGGGTAGGGCAAAAGAACTGCCTCTACCTCAGCCAAGTGTAGACCCTTCCCATCACCTAGAAACCATGCACATGGTCAAGCAATCCTCTAATGTAGCTCTGCTGGGTAAAGCAAGCTCAGGTCTCACTAGGAAACCTTTGTGGTCCTCTACATCTCATGAACTCACAGCATCTGTGGTTACTTGTATAAGTTTTGCCCAAGATCAAGCTAATGAAAATGAAATTCCAGCATGGGTGTGTAAACAGATGCAGTTTTTTTCTGTCCCAAACAGTTAGTCCCATATAAACACACAGAGGCTTATATGAATTATAAATGCTTGGTCAATAGCTCAGGCTTATTACCAACTAGCTTTTACATTTTAAGTTAACCCATACTCCTTATTTACACTCTACTACATGACAGTACCTTCATTAGCATGAAACATTCATTTCCTGATCCCTCTGCATCCGGCTGGGTATTACTGACTCCACCCTTCTCCTTCCCATCATCCTTAAATTGGTCATTCTGCCTATACTTCTTGCCTGGATACTTGCCAATCAATGTTTTATTAAACCAATTTGAGTGACAAATCTTTACAGTGTACAAGAGGATTATTCCACAGCATGGGTGGAGGAGGAGCTCATGAGAAACCATCCTAACTTGAGTCACTCTTGGAAGTTAATGGCATCTGGGGAAGGCATAATCACTTTTTTTCTTGGGATTATGGTCACTGGTAGGTTGTCCATGTTCCAATGGAGAGACCCATATCCATGACTATATGGTCAACATTAAGTGGATACAATTGGATTAAAAAAGAAGAAGGGATCCATAAAGTCTGCGCAGCTTGGGAAATTAAGAAGGGAGGAAATAGGGAGCAAATATGATATAATGCATTATGCACATGTATGAAATTCTCCAAGAGCAAATTAAAATATTTTTAAAATAGCAAGTGGAAAGATGGTTTAGTAATTGAAAGCAGCTACTCTTGAAGCAGACCCAAATTTGGTTTCCAACATCTATACTAGGTGGTTCACAAGCACGTGTTAACTCCAGCTCCAGAAGTTCTAATGCTTTTTTCTGGGCTCTGTGAGCATCAGCACTCAATGCCTACCCCTAAAAACAGACATTCACATTTATACACATATTTAAAAGTAATAAAAATAAATCTTAACAAAAGAATTAATGTGAGGGTACATCCACACAGTACACAGACAAAATCAATAGATCAATAAGGAACCCCTACTTAAAAAAAAATGGACCATCTGAGAAGAAAATGCAGAATGATTGTGTCTGAAGACCAGGATACCCGTGGCTAAACAGATCTAAGAGTGTAACTGCGCCCATGAAATCTCAATAGTACAATAGCCTAAACAAAACCTATGAAATGACCACAGCTAATGTGTCAGAATGGAGGGGAAAATTTCACACTGCTCACCCCTAGGTAGAGAGCTGTAGGCAATCAATATCTGCAGAGAAGGAGAGTCAGTTTTCTACAGGGTTGAAGTCTCTGATACATTTACAGCTCCATTTAGGCATCATTAAGCATATGTACATATAAGCAACATAAATAAACTCAGTATAATTTACATATATATGTATTCATGATATATGTTAACAGTAATAATTAAAAAAGCAGATGTAGTCATAAACTTGAGAGAGTGAAGATACATTTGAGAAGTTTGAAGTGGGAGAAGGATACTTGGGAATGACGTTAATACAGTATTAAATTCTTTTGCAGAATATTTTAAAATTAAAAGAGAAAAAAATTAGAGCAAAATTTGATGTACTTATAATGTAATATTTTTACCTTACCTTATCTCTTTTCAATTGACCAAACCCACCAACAGTTGTAAAACTTTAAGATACAAACTTTTACATGAGTATCCCTTTTAGATTATTAAAGATGATAGTTGAAATTTAAAAAGGAGAATGTCTTTAACAAAACACCATGACCAAGTAAAAAAAATCACTATAGGGCTTTCCAAACAGCATAATGTAAGCTAGAAACACACCAGACTCTGACACAAAGCAATGAAGTGCATTTAAATGCAAAAGAATTTCTAAACCACAGTACAGCTTGGCTCTTGGAGTTACCACCATTAATTGCAGTCTGTTCACAAGAAAATCAATTAGCTGAGATAAATTAGCCAAATAAAAATACTTTAGTAGTTTTACCATTTTTATGACTTAAGAGATGACTAGGAAATTGAGCAGAGCTTTGGGCACAGGGAGTGGGGTAGAAGGGAGGCAGAAGGTTTTGTTTTTTGCTAATAGCATTACTTAATTAAAGCAAAGCATAGCTAAAAATAACCATTTTTTCCCCTGGGTGCTTTGTCTTTCACCTAAGGGGAAACTAAAGATTCAGAAACTGGTTGCTTATTGATTGTTTCACCTCCAGGCATCTACCTGTATCAGATGGATCTTGCTTTTTGTTGCAGCAGGGAAATACCCCATTGTATTTATGACTAGTTGAATATTAATTCATGGACGATGGACATTCAGCTTCTTCTGAACTCCAGTCTATTATGGGAAATAAGTGACTATAAATATTTTTGCACAAATGTTTCTTCCATTGATTAAATAAGCAGTGACTCAGTTGTTATGCCACACAGTAACCGTGTGGAACTTAGAGGAAGATACAAATCACTTCTTCAAGTCGAGGGATGATTCAGTATTTCCACAAGTTATTTTGCCTTCTGTTTTTCACCCTATAACACTTTTCACCTCTTTTCAGCTGTTAAAAACAATGACATCATGAAATTTGAAAGCAAATGGATGAAACTAGAAAAAAAATTCGAAGAGCCAAAAAGTGAATTTTGATATCAGTGGACCCATTACCCAGTCTTATTAAGAAACATCGTTAGCATCATAAAAAGTTCATTATGCTTTAAAAGGTTTAGTTGGTTTACTGTATGACATGGCTATACTAAATTTTATTCCATAAGGAATAAGCTGTGTAAATGTTTTAACTAAAAAAATAAAAATAATACATCAATGTGGTAGTAACACTACGACTGTGATTAGAAAACATCCCAGTGTTTAGGAAGTTCAACATGAGGAAAAAATACATCTATTCTAGGACACAAAATGTAAGAATGTTTAGCTAATGTAAAAACACTTATTCCTGTACTTACACAGGCTGGTGGAAAATGAGGCATAAGAGGTTCTAGGCAGTTTTAAGTTACAGTAAGTTTTGGGTCTCTGTGTATCTATGACTAAATGGTTATCCCCAATTTTTGTATTTAATAGAACGTTTCTCACAGTTTTTTTTCAATATGTTAACACATAGAATATCAGGATATGAGAAATGAGTGAAAACATTTTGCATTCCACTGATTTCCAATCTGTGTCTGTAAATTGTGTTATTTTTTTTTCTCCTGGGAGCCCATATGACATTGACACTGGCAGTCAGAACACAGTGACATACTTGACATTCAATTTACCTAATGCTAGGTATGTATGGGAGGGGCAGAACTGTTAAGTGTTTGGCAGGAATGCCTGTGTGTAACTCCTGAGAAATAGCCTATAATTCTCAGGATACCTGTTAAGCAATTTTAGTGTCACTGTACCAACAAGATAATTAACAGTGTCATAATAAATATACAAATAAAAGATACCAATCAATGTCACAGGAAAATGCAAAGAAAGAGAGTAGAATATTTGGAAGGCTGTGTGTCAATTTGTGTAACCTTGTCTTATTGCACATGAATATACAAATAATAAATTAACATGTATTTACATATAATGTGTACATATTCTTCTTTCCACAGCTTTTACAATTAGTTTCAGATTCAGAGGCATAACGGAGTTTATACACTCTTACTGGAAGACTCATCAGTCATTACATTTTAAGGTAGCAAAGTGTTTAAATAGTGTAGAGAAATTTAATATTTCATATCTGTCAATATTCAGGAATACTAACTTGTAAAATACAGTTAGATGGTGCACTGACAGTTGTATAAAACAGTGATAAAAATTCTCAATTCAAATTAATACCAAAATAAAAATTCAGCATAGACCCACCAAATGAATATTTGCATATATTGATAACACTGATGTTTTTACACCCCCTTCTCCCTCTTTCTCAGAGATTATATAATATATATGAACATATGTTCTTTAATATATAAAATTTATCCCTGTCTATAAATATATTGTTTATAATTACTTTTTATATAGTGTAGAGTTGTTTCTGTTTCAGCTTTTTCTGGTACAGTTTATAATCGTGATTGCACTGCAAAGACCCTTTTGTTTAAGAGTGTGTTCCCAGTCTCAAATCAACAGAGTCAAAGCCACACTAGACCGAAGCCTCTGAAATCCTGAGCAAAAATAAAAAGTTTTCCTTTTTAGAACAGGTATC
Source organism: Peromyscus nudipes (assembly GCA_902168325.1). Classification (NCBI taxonomy): domain Eukaryota; kingdom Metazoa; phylum Chordata; class Mammalia; order Rodentia; family Cricetidae; genus Peromyscus; species Peromyscus nudipes. The sequence goes on along the minus strand of CABHPH010131812.1, from coordinate 6,900 downwards.
TGTCACATGGACAGATAGCTGCCTAACCCAATTTAAGTTGTGAGTATCAAGAAATCAAGTTGTCTATTTATCTCTACATAAAGCTTTGTTTCAAACTTTTGGATTTATTCTCAATGTTTATGTAGGAACGGTTCTTTAAATTGTTTAGTTTGCCTGGGAATGCAGCTCAGTTGGTACAGTGTTTGTCTAACATGCACAAATTTCTGGATTTGAACCATAGTGCACAGTGAACAGTGTGGTGGAGCACACACACACCTGTAGACCTCTTACTCAGGAGGTATAAAGAGAAAGATCAGAATTCCAAGGTAGCACTTGACTACATAGCAAGCTTCGGGCTAGTCCAAAAAGCATGAGACCCTGTCTCAAATTTTATATATATGTATATGTGTATGAGGGAAGTATATTGCCACAATGTCACAGTTATATACAAATAAAAGATACCAATCAATGTCACAGGATAATGCCAAGAAAGAGAGTAGAATGTTTGGAAGGTTGTGTGTCAACTTGTGTAACCTTGTGTTATTGCACATGAATATACAAATAATAAATTAACATGTATTTACATATAATGTGTACATATTCTTTCCACAGTGGGGAACATATAATGAAAAATAAACCTTACCACCACTTTTACAAAATTCCAGAAAATTATCTAAATGTTCAGTCTAACTTCATGATTTGAAGCGATGAGTTGTTTTGTGTGTGCAAGCATGGAGGTTTGCTTTCCTGTTTGGGAGCATGGGAGGCTAGAGGTCAAGGGTGAGTGTCTTAGTCACTCATTCTCTGCTTTATTTGAGGAAGATCCTTTCACTGAAGCTGGTATTAGCTGGGCTGTGAGCTCTGAAATTCACTTGTCTCCACCTCCCTGTGCAGGGGTTACAGGCATGGGCCAACAAGCCTAGATTTTACATTCTTGTTTTTAAGTGTTTGGTACTTTCAAGTGGAGTAGAAAATAAGTTTCACCTGAAACTGGGTGACAACAATATCAACATTACTACAACATATACTTTATGTGTATTTTAGTTCACATAAATTTTAGAATATTGACAAGAATTTCAGGAAACTAGTATATTACCATATGACTTGTCTTTTAGATGCAGTTATTCATTTTATACTTATGTGCACACATGTATGCCTGTGTGAGTTTTGGGGTACCATGTGTATTTCAGTACCCATGGCGAGAGAGGACTTCAGGTTCCCTGCAACTGGAGTTGCAGGCAGGTGTGCGTCAGATGACATGGGGGCTGGGAAGTTAAAGTCAGTCCTCTGAAAGAGCATTGAGTTCTCTTAAGCATAGAGCTTTTTCTTCAGCCCATCACCTGTACTTTTCGGGTAACGGAGTATTTTTAGTAATGTGTCATGCATTTGAAATCAATGGATTCAGGCTGATGCATTACAAACTAACGTCCATACTTTGTATTTTAAGTTACCTAATGTTCTTTTCTGTTCCAGGACCTCATTCCCAATGTGTTCATCATGCTTTTTTTTTTCTTGTTTTGCTGTATGGCATTTATAGTTTTGAGTGATAGTGGGTAGTAGATATTTTGTAGAATATTTATAAATTGAAATTCTGTGATTTTTTTTAAAAAATAAAATCATGTGAAAACTCTGCATTTCCTTTTCTGTCTTCCATTTGGAGTAGCTTTAAAAAAAGGCTTACGCACAGTCAAGCCAGGATTAAGTTACGCTTTGTATTTTTATGGTACTTACATTTGTCCTTCTGTCCCCCTCGAGCCCAAGGCTTTACTCACTGAGGGTTCCTGTATCAACAGCTCTTTCCTTATAAGGACTCCTCTTTTCTTCTGGGATTAAAAGGTAATTGCAGCTTCACACTTACTAATCCTAGGTTATTTTACTTCCACTCATGATTTCCCAGACCCACAAAGCTCTGTGTAAACAGTGCCTCTACTAAACTGTCCTTGAATCATCTTAATGGAGGTATGTGAGTTCTTTCCCCACCGGTACCCTGAGGACTCTACTATTGAATCAAATTTGACTCTTCCTGACATTGAGGCAGAACTAACTACCTTTAAATGTATCTCCATGGAACTATAATACTTATATGAGGAATTGTTTGATGATAATTATTAGTATTCTTGCATTAGTGCTCCCGTTTCCTTGGAATATATCCACATCTTACATCACCCTGGTAGTAATTTATCTTTTCCTATTTCTGTGCTCTATAGAAGTTAGTAAGATTTCAAAGTATTCTTTTTTATGACATTTTTAGCCCATGCTCATTAAGATTATTTAAACATTTGTTTATTGTGGCCATGGTCACAGGGAATAGCTTTCAGTTATTACTTTGTAATCCTATGGGTTGATTAGCTCCCATGTAGGAAATCCTATTCACACATGCATGCATTGCAGCTGTTTCTGTCTGATCCAGAGGAGTCATGTTTTCCAGCTACTTTCTGCACTAATCATAAGATTAAAGCCATCATATACTTGCTATTTGAGTCCCTTAGTCAGATGAACACCACACTTTTATTGCATTCTATTTCTTGGTGCAGAAAAACTAAACAGCTGTGCTTTATCCAAATACATATCCAGGAAAGAAACTAACCATAGTTTATAAGTTGTTACTGAAATCTAGTAAGCATTTGTCTTTAATACATCATTTAAACTGAGGTTACTTTCTATCAGTCCAAACCATTGAGTTTGTTTGGAAAACGGAACAGAGGATATAAGTAGCAAGGGCCACAGGAGACAAAATTAAATGGGAAAAAGGTTTAAAGAGATGTAATAGTTTTTTTAAGTCAATGAAATAAGCTGTGGGATCTTGGAGAAAAGAAGGACTCTGCTATGTGTACAAATGCTTGTCAATACCCCCACCACAGAAACATACAACCAGGTGTTAATAACTCCATGTATTTGAACTTCATTGACATTGCTTTAATCATGACAAAATACAAGGGATAGTAAGAGAAACAGTGTTGTGCCTTTGCTGTGGGATCTTTAATCAAAATATTTAGTGTTAAATTAACATACATGGAATATGTTTCATGATGAGAAATTATTAGACTAATGTACATGTTCTGTGACTTTTATTGGGATTGGCTAATATTAATCTTGTCATTTGAAATGCAATTGTCTTTGAAACTTTTTAAAAGTTATTTTATTTCTATAACACTTCATCAGGTCATTGGGATATACAAAAGAGTCACCATGATTATCTAACAACATAATGACACATTATATTCAATCAATATATTCTTTGACACTTCTAGAGTGAATAATCATAGGTGTTAATTATAAGAAAATTATAGAGACAGGATGGTAAGAATCTTTAAAAGATTTTTGTATGCTCTGGCTTTAAAGTGTGTTATTTAGGCCAATATCCTGGATGTGAGAAAATAAATGTGTTCAAAATTGTATTAGTTCTTCACATTGTGAGACAGTGGCTAAATCGATCTTCAGAATGTTCAATTTAGCTGAAATCTTCTTTGTCAAGTAATCAATGTGTTTACTGAATGATAAAAAGTAGTGTCAGGAAACTAGAGAGACAAAGTTATTTGGGAGATATAACACAGGGCAGGGAAGATTTACCAACTTGAACTTTACCATCATTAGTCAGTTCCTATGGTATGTGGAAGAAAAGTGGAACATCTGTTTGCATGTTTCGGGAGGATAAGAGTGAGGTAAGTACTTGACCTCATGAGTAAACACTGAGAAAGGACTCAATAAAAATGCTTTGCCAACAGATGGTGAGGTATTCATTGATGGCTTTGATTCTAATTTCAGAATTTGTAACTACTTTAGGGGCTGAATTAAAATGCAGAGCCCACCAAGAGAAATGATTGATAGGTAATATATAATTAAACAGTTTCTTTTTGTTCTTTGTCTTTCCTTTCATCTGCAATCTCTTACAGGGACGAAAACATGCCCAGGTTATATTATAATGGGTATACTATGCCCTGTTATTCTTTTCTCTGAAATTAGTTAAGGTGATTGCATTTATCATTATTTAAATGGTAAAAAATAGGCCTCAGGTTCTGAAAAGAAGGAAGCCTTGAAGAAGTGTCCTTGATGCTGAACAAGGCTTATACAAATGGCAACCTATTGAGCTCAGAATAAATGAGGCAATTACTACTCAGTGTTACAGATGGAAAAGCTGAGTCACCAGGAGGTTAAGTGACTTGCTTAAGGTTACAGAAGAAGCCATTAGCAGTACTGTGTCTCCATACGGTTTTTTTCTCCTCTTTTATGATTTACCCAGTACAGCAAGGAGCAAAGAAAGGTAAACATTCTTTCTGTAGACAGCTCAGTCACTCTTGCAGTTTGGTTTGTGGGAACAATGAAAGTTTAATTTTTTTGTTTTGATTTGCTTTTTATCCACATAAAAAACATTTTAGTCTTTATTTATTTTGTCCTTGTCAGAGAATAAATTGGTTTGTGCTGTAATGTTACCCATAAGAGGGATCAACTAGAATACAGGAGGATATTCTACATGTCAAGAAACTATTTTATACACAAAACTATTCTTTTGTCTTTCAGCTACTGATTTATGTGGAAAGTACTTTCAGTAGAAAACAAAAATATTTTTTATCTTATATTGCATTAATCTACACTAATACATGTTTTTCTTGATGGATATTTTCTGATATTTGTAAATAAGGAAAGTTAATAAAGTGTTTTAATGTAGCAAATCCAAAGCAAATAATAGTTAAAAGTTGCTTAATTTTCTATGAGCATTCAAATGGCCATGTATATATGTGTTCCTTTCATTTTGCCTTTCAATAGACTATTTTTAGTAGTTTTAGAATTATGGAAAAAACTGAGCAAAAGATAAAATTCTTAAATCTGTTTTTTCACAGACATCATTATCTTTCTTCTATGACAAATATAAAATGTATACATTTCCATCTATCTATAACATATCTATCTATTATCTATCATCTATCTATACATTCATTTATCAGCTATCTACCCATCTATCATTTATCAGTCTATTATCTGTATTTCTATTCTAATGGTTTGGTGATAAGTAATATAGCCATAAAACCATTTTTACGTTTTTAAAATTACATTTTCACACAATGTTACATTTATTGGCGCCATGGGATTCTTTCTGTTCAGTCATATATGAGTTCATTTCATGGATGAGGATATAACTTTCATTTTTTAAATGAGAGAATATCAACTTTCCAACTGCAGATGGCTCCATACTATGAAATTCCCCCTTGTTACATGAGACGTCCTCTAAAACATGCCAACATGTACCTTCTTGTTTTCTCTCTATAATTGTGTGTGTGTATACACACACACACACACACACACACACACACACACACACGTATATATATTCTAGTAAGAAGGCCTAGTCTGTAAATGCTATAAAATAGAAACACAGACTTGCATATAGATACAAATACCTTATTAATCTTCCTTTCGAAGTTTCTGTTTGTTTCTTTTTACTTTGCTTTGTGGCTTGAGTTTTTTCTTCTGTTTTTCTTAAGAGACTTGAAATATATTTATTTGTGTTCTCCCTTGTTCTATTCGATTCCCATGAATAAAACTATAAAAGATATCGTTACAGTGCTAAGACCAGTGCTTCTCAACCTTTCTAATGCTCTGACTCTTTAACGCAATTCCTCATGTTGTAGTGACCCTCAGTCATAAAATTATCCCACTGTTACTACATCACTGTAATTTTGCTACTATTATGAATTTTTAATAAATATGTGCAGGATATCTGGTATGTGACCTTCATAGGAGCCATACCCATAAGTTGAGAACTACAGGATAGGACTATAGTTCTAGCCAATTTTAACTGTTATCACATTTTGGAAAACAGTTTCTCAAGCAAGAATGGAAGTATTATAATTTGAAAATGAAGTGTTCTCAAGAAAGGGTCAGCTGGGCGGCAGTGGCACACACCTTCGATCCCAGCACTCGGGAGGCAGAGCCAGGCAGATATCTGTGAGTTCGAGGCCAGCCTGTTCTACAGAGCGAGATCCAGGACAGGCACCAAAACTATATGGAGAAACTCTGTCTCAAAAAAAAAGAAAGAAAGAAAAAGAAAAGAAAAGAAGGATCATATATGGGTGGTTTGATATATAGCTAGTGGATTGAGAGATAATTGAAACAGCTGAGCTCTGAATAAACCATGGATTAATCCACTGTTTGATTCCTAGTTTCATGGCATTCTTTCTAACAAACTGTTAGAAACTACAGAAAAATGTAAGAAATGGTTGTAGGAATCAAGCCACTGGGTAATAGCTTTGAAGAATAAATCTTTACCCAAACCTGTTCCTGTATATCCTTCTGCTTCCTGTCTACCCAAATGTGGTCTTAACTTTTACTACATGCTTCATGCTGATGTTTAGCACCACATAAATTGAGACAACTAAATAATAACTGAAACTTTCGAAACTGTGAACAAACAGGAATCACTCCTCCTCTGTACTTGAGAGAATTAGGCATTTCTCACAACAGTGAAAACTGACTGGCAGAAACTAATGAAAGCAAGTACATTGTTGTTTCTGAGAAGACCAGGTGATGTCTATATACATTTGAACTGGGAGAAATGTGAAAAGGTTTGGTACAGGAGGAGAGAAATGCCAGAATGCTTGAAAAAAAAAAGCTTAACGATGAACTCTGGAACAAACTCAGATGATGGGAATTATATCAACAACGCAGTTAGTAAACTATGATCATTATAGTTTGAGTGGGAACAGTCTACTAGTATCAGGGATCCTTTTATATTAGATTGTAAAGGGGAACTTAATTGCCTACATTTCCCCATTCCCTGTGACTTTGTAGGAAGTTGTATTTAAAGTCTGTAACTAATTAATACTGCAGAGGAAATTTAAATTTGAAGCCAAGGATTTAGATTTATATCTGGCATTTATGAATGTTACACACACACACACACACACATACACACACACACACACA
>CABHPH010131811.1:0-19543 GCA_902168325.1 Peromyscus nudipes | reverse complement strand
TCTCTCTCTCTCTCTCTCTCTCTCTCTCTCTCTGAGACAAGGTTTCTCTGTGTAGTTTTGGTGCCTGTTCTGGATCTCGCTCTGTAGACCAGAACTCATGGTCTGAGCTCGAACTCACAGAGATCCACCTAGCTCTGCCTTCCAAGTGCTGGGATTAAAGGCGTGCGCCACCACCGCCCGGCTGGGATGATCTCTTTCATCACAACTTCTGGTTTGGAGGACTTCATACTTTTGTGTAATTCCTGAGTGTGTGGGGTAAGCTTCAGGATTCTCTCTCAGGTATGATGAAGAAATATACAAAATGTTCTCATTACCTTCGTGAACTTTCACTTATCAGTAAGGGGGGGTCCGGGGCTTGTTGTTGTTTTGTGACTGGTCCTCCTATGTTTCCCAGCCTGCTGTAGAACCTAAGACCATCTTGCCTCAGCCTCCTGGTGTTGAGATTACAGGCATGCATCACCATGCCCAGCAATGACTTCTGATTAAAGACCTACTCTGTTGCTGACATTCTCCTTGGGGATGAGGACAGGTTAAAGAGTAAGGTAAAATCCAGATCTGTGCCTGGATTTTACACTCCAGGTGAGTGTGTGTGTGTGTGTGTGTGTGTGTATGTGTGTGTGTGTGTGTAGCATGCATATGCTCCAGTGTGTATGTGGAAATGAGAGGGCACTCAGATTTCAGTCCACTCCTTCCAAATTGTCTGAGTCAGGGTCTCTTGTCTCTTTGTTACTTGCCACTGCATGTGCCAGGCTATGTGTTCTGGAAACTTCCAGGAAATCTCCTGTACTGGCCTCCCATCTCACCACTGAAATTACAGATAGATGCTTCTGTGTCTGGCTTTACGTGCTCTTGAGGTTTGAACTCAGGTCCTCACACCTGCATAGCAAGTGCTTAGGCCAGCCTCCCCAGCCTCCCCAGCCTCCCCAGCCTCCCCTCAGCCTCCCCTCAGCCTCCCCAGCCTCCCCAGCCTCCCCTCAGCCTCCCCTCAGCTCCCCAGCCTCCCCAGCCTTCCCTCAGCCTCCCCAGTATCCCCAGCATCCCCAGCCTCACCTCCCGACCCCCCTCAGCCTCACCTCAGCAGCCCTAGCTTCCATTTTAAAAGATTACAACTGAGAGTGTTTGCTGCTCCTGCAGAGAACTGGAATTCTATTTCTGACACCCACAGGGTGGCTCACAGAAGCCTGGAACTCCAGCTCCAGATTATCCAACACCCTCTTCTGGATGCTGTGAACACACACACACACACACACACACACACACACACACACAGAAATGATACAATGAATCTTAAAATAAACAAGAGATTAAACCCATGGAAACTAACCACAGATTCACAGATTAAGGTTCAGGACTTCTCCCTGGCCCCTGAGGCTAGCCCCACCTCTCCCACAGCTGCCCCTGCCCAGGACTGGCATCTGTTCCCAGTGCCCTGCTGCCTTCTTTCTGATCTCCCCAGAGAGCAGAACCCTCAGAGGACAAAAGCGCCATGTGCTTCCCGGCCTGGGGTGTCTGCAGACCCCCCTCACTGTTGGCTTCTCCACGCTCAGTCCCCCTTGCCAGCCCTTCTATCAGATCCCACCTCTGCATGTCACCTCTGCCTGACCAGCCTCTCTCCTGACTTTTTGCCTAAGGAACTGCCACTCACATTTTAAGTGTCAGCTTTACTACATGTTAGTTTCTGGGGAAGATTCCCTGGTTCTGCAACCTAGAACCGTCTTTTTTTTCCCTAGTAGCTCTTTTCTCTGTTTCATTTATTGTTGTTTCATTTGCATAGTTGTGTACAATTATTGTGTAACTGATGGCTTAATGTCTTTGAAAACCAGCCATCAATACTTAGAGGCAGAAGTCTTTCTGTTTCACCCATTGGAATATTAGAACTGAGCTTAGCATAAGAGACGGACAGCAGAGGTATGTTCAGGTAGACTAGCACCACACTGCTGCATACATGTCTGTAAACACGGCTTCCTGTCACAATTCAAGGAGCCCTAGAGAATTCTTTACATATTTAAGATTTGATGCTAATCTCACAAAGATATGGCAGGCATCTCTTGTTCCGGGTTAAGCAACAGAGAGCAGGAGTGTACTTGTCCTGAGTGCAGACGGCCACTTCTGATGGCGGGGACTCAGACACACCCCAGACTCAGAAAAAGTACGGCCAGACACGTTTAGATCCTCACTTTTGTTTCCTAAAGGTTAGGGGTCATGTGAGTAGAAGGCAGAGTGTGACTCTAGCCTGTTTTAAACTTTCTCGGAAGAATCATGACCTTCACAGGGAGTGACTGGGCAAGGAAGGAGGCAAAGTCCACTGGATCACAGAGAGAAGAGCTGCCTGCTCAGAATGCAGGTCTCTTGGTAGACTGCGGTGTGGCAGCCAAGAGAATCCCCGGAGGAAACTGCAGGAGATTTGTGGAGCCTTGAAAATTGATTGATAAAAAGCTAGTGAGGGAGAGTCCTTCCTCAGTTAAGAAAAAGGAAGGGCAGGAGGGAGGGAGAGGGGTTGGAGACAGAGGAAAGAAAAAAGAGAGAGAAGTCCACTGCCTCATCGGCTCCATTGATTGGTCAACAAGCTGTCACGTGGCAGGACTGCTGAAAACCGGGTGGCTCTGGGCTTTGTTTGGGAGTGAAGTCTGCCAGGCTTGTTGACACCTGACAGCGGTTGATACTGATTTTTTTTAATCTACCTAGGTATCTTACTTGTGTTTTTTTTTTTTTGTTTGTTTGTTTGTTTTTGTTTTTGTTTTTCTCACAGTTACCTGTGGGCTAGTATAACTGCTTGTGTTTTATAGTAAGAGAAGCCTGGTAGGGTGGCATATTGATCCCTGGAGCTCACTGGCCAGACAGCCAGTCATTCAGACAGCCTCGCCTATCCTGCATGAAAACTTCCAGATCAGTGGTACACCCTGTCTCAACGAAACTTGGATGGAACCTGAGGAATGACACCTAGGGTTGTTCTCTGGCACACACACACACACACACACACACACACACACACACACACACACACCACCCTTCCTTGATTGCCTCTCTGGAAATTAGCCAGAGCATCTGGAGGCTCCCGCACCAGAGGATGGGGTGCCTTCTGCCAGTGTCTTTATCTCTGTCTTTGCCAAACAGCAGCTCTCCAGCCCTTCCCTGGAAATCTTCAGGGCTCCACCCAGTTCCACCCTGGGGTCCCCAGCCTTCTTGTCACGGGTCCCCCATGGCCCCACGGCCCCATGGCCATGGTCTGAGGCTGGAACTTAACTTACATTGTTGGCGGGGCTCTTGGGGGCCGCCGGGCTCTATACGAGCCCTGCACCCCAGCCCTGTGGGCCTCGGCTGTTCCCCGTCGCGGCCCGCCTCCGCTGCTGTCCCTGCCGTCACCACCAGCGCCTCCTGCCGCCTCATGCCACTGGGGTCTCCGCTGCCTAGGGCCACCAGGCCTCCCAACTCCGCCACCGGCTGCTCTGGAACGCGCGGCGTCTGAGGTTGCCATAGTGACCGCGGATGCTCCGGGCCTCCAGGGCTCTGCTAATTTCTCCCAGGCTGGGTGAGCCGACGACACCCCGTATGTAGTCAGACGCTGCGATTCCTTAGATACAGACCCACGCAAAGGCCCAGCTTCTCAAGAGAGGTGCTTCAGTTGCGTGACTGGGAAACCGAGAGCCACAAAAGTTTGGGAAAGTGCCCAAGGCCACAAAACTGGGGTGTGACTCAGCAAAGTCTGATCCAAAGCCCCAAGGGTTGGTCACCACCTGGGACATAGAAGGTGTGAGTGCTGGAATGGGCCCCGGCCCAGGACCGTGATTCCCTACTATGAATTCATAACTTTGGGGCTGTGAGTTACTAAATAACTGTAGTTTCCGAGGAGTTTTGTACTCACAGTCTATGTCAGCTCACAAAATCACCAATTTTACAGGTGACAAGCCCACACAATTGGAAGTGAGTCAGAAAATCGAGTTTGTTTGAAGGAGTGGCTGATTCCGTTTTTCTTTTCGAAGTTATTAAAAAGTTGCATTACTTTTACCAAAGTTAAATGTGCATTATCTTAGAAAGTTAAATAATTTGACAAGGCTTTTAACAAATTCAGGAGACGCCCTTCCCCATATGGCTGTCTTTACTGCATTCCACTTTTATTCTTTTTCTTCTTCTTTTGTTTGTTTTGTTTTTCAAGACAGGGTTTCTCTGTGTAGCCCTGGCTGTCCTGGAACTTTCTCTGTAGACTAAGCTGGCCTTGAACTCACAGAGATCTGCCTGCCTCTGCCTCCCAAGTGCTGGGATTAAGGGCATGCACCACCATACTTGTCTCCCATCTTTAAATTCCAAAACAAACCTTTGCACATGCACACTGCACACCTGCCACTGATCCTTGCATCCAGACACCGCCCGCCTCTGCCTCCTGAGTGCTGGGATTAGAAGCCTACACCACCACCGCCCGGCCCACTTTTATTCTTGATTGATAATTTCATGTTTGCAACCATTAAACCACATTGGTGGGAGAGAATGGTCTAGAAACTGACCTAACCATGTATGAGCACCAGATATAAACAAAAGTGTGTGTGGGTTTGGAGTGTGACTGAGAGAGAAGAGCCTTTTGGTGTTAGATGAATTGGTTGTTCATCTGGAAAACACCTTGACTCCTGGTGTATTGTAAACACAAACAGCAGATTCGACGGATTATAGTCATAAAGGTGGAATACCGAGGCTTCTAGGCAATATCTATTGAACAGGTTCATGACCTTGGGGTTGGGAACAATTTCCTATGCAAGCAATAAAAGACATTAATCAAAAGAAAACAGCAAGTCAAAGAACATAAAAACTAAGATACCCTCTTGATTAAAGTCACTATTAAGAATGTGGGGAGTCAAGTCACAGAGTGGGAGAACATTTTCGAAACACATTAGCTAACAAATAATCAGGACCAGATTATATAAAGAACTCTCACAGATCAGTACGAATAGGGCATAGAACTCAGTAAGAGCATGGAGAAAGACAGACAAATAGATACATGACAAAAAGAGGAGATCCCAATAGCTGAGGAACACAAGAGACACTGTTTGTCATCAGGCCAAGCTATGGAAGCTGCACGGAGATGTGACTTCCCCACACCAGAGTGGTTGCTGAACCCATAAACAGGAAACAGTCCCAGCAGCAGTCGCCAGGCTTGGAGGCACCATAGCAACTGGGCTCTCCTTCTCTACTGTTGAGGGACATCTGAGCTGGCCATGGAGGTTTAGGCAGGATTGTTTGCACCCAGTTGGGGCAACATAGTGAGAGTTTGTCAAAAACAAAAGTGTAAGTTTATGTGACCAATTTGAAGAGCTGTTTTTTCCTGCTTTTACTAAAGAAGAATGTAAGTACTTCAAAGTCCTAATATCAGACACATACTAAACTGTGGAATGGGTGCACCAAAAACACTCACTAGAATTTTCCCAGCAACGCCATTCACCAGAGCCCCAAAGGCTCAAGAAAGAATTTGAAATAAGATGTACCTACTAATTATTGTGTTCTTAGAATACCACAATGAAAAAGAGCAAGCTCCTTCTTTATGTAGGAATGTGGGAGAATTCCACAGATGTGATGTCGTACATTGTAAATTTTTCCATGGTGTAGTAGAAATTAAGTAAAGATGATGAAGTAAAAACAGTGGCTAGCTTTAAGGAAACATTGAGAGTGTGTAAGACAGGCTTTGGGGACCCCAACTATATTCTGCACCTTGATCTGAGGGTAGATACAAGTTTTGTTCATTTTTTATAGTTCATCAAGGTTTCTAAATTTTGTTGTATGTTTGGTGTATCTCTACAAGTTAACAATTAAGCATATTTTAGTTAGAAAACAAAGGTTTGTCTGAAGTTTTACTTATAAAGAACAATGTAGTTTATTTGATTAAATAATAAAGAATCACACAATTCTTGTTTCCTATTTTCTCCAACATCAAAAACTTGGAGGTTATTTAATTTTGGGTGGCAGTAACTGCATTAATTTAGATGATTTATTTCTTCTCTCTTCTATGGCTTTGTCTTTTAAATTTTCCAATCACCTGACGGGCCACACTAGTGGAAACCCATGAACTGTAGACTAGTGGCTGTGGAGCCCCCATGGGACTGGACTAGGCCCTCTGGATATGGAAGATGGTTGTTTGGCTCGAACTGTTTGTGGGGCACCTAGGCAGGGGGATCAGGATCCATCCCTGGTGCATGGGCAGGCTTTTGGGAATCCGGTGCCTGTGGTATGACACCTTGTGCAGCCTTGGTGCAGTGGGAAGGGGCTTGGACCTGCCTAGGCTCCATGTGCTGGGCTCTGCTGACTCCCTATGGGAGACCTTGATTTGGGGGATGTGGGGATGTGGGGTGGCTTGGGAGAGAGGGCTGGGGGGTGGGAGGATGAAGGAGGTGGGATTTGTGGGTGGTACGTAGAGTGAGTAGAAAATTTATTAATAAAGAAAAATGAAAAAAATTTCAATCACCATATGTGTATGCCACTTCAAACTCTTTTGTGAATAAATTACTGGCAAAAAAAAGTATATAATATGTTATTTTAGCTGTAAAAACGGGGTAATTGGTTTACCCTCTTTGTAATGAAATGGAAAAGAACAAAATAGCCACTAGGTGGAGACAAAACCAAAGACAAAACACACACACACACACACACACACACACACACACACACACACACGCACGCACGCACGCACGCACGCACGCACGCACGCACGCACGCGCACAAACACAAATGCACACAAGCACATAACTCAGGTCTTTAGCAAAAGAAACAAAAGCTATTGTATTATCAAAGTTAATATATTTAAATCGCATGGCTTTATAGTATTTTAGTAAAAATCTAGGTGGATGCATTTAAATTAATGTTTAATTCTTTAGATTTAGAATAGGTCTCAAGAACTCTTACCTGCTTGTTTAGGTTTTGAAAATGAGTAAGTAGTGGGGCGCTTCTGCTGTTGTATTTCTTCAGAGAAGTTGATCCTGTACTTGCGTCGGCGTCTCATCTCAAGTCCTACAGTTACTCTCAAAGCCAACCAATCCTCCTCCTATAGTCAGTGGCCATCATTTCAAATTCATTGAAAGTTTCCAAGTGGATTAAATTTTGGGACAATTGGCTTTAATTCCTCATCTATTAATGGGGAAGTTATTTCCTACAAGGGCTTGTTTGCTTGGGATTTTAAAACTCCAGTGAATTGGTAAAATACAATTTTTTGGTAACTTGCAAGAACTCAAAAGCATCCAAGAAAATATACTTCCTAGAATTTGGACAGGAGGTCATTATGTGTTCGTCCCTACTTGCTATAGAAAAATAAACGGATAAAATTAGTCATCCTTGGATATCTACCTTCAAAAATCATCCTCACTGAAACTGAGTGTGGTGGCCATACCTATAATTCCAGTCTTCTCTGTAGGCTGGAGCAGACGGCCTTGAGGTCAAGACAACCAGTACTATCTCACAAAACCAGTGTGCTGGGTGCTGGTGGTGCACGCCTTTAATCCCAGCACTTGAGAGGCAGAGGCAAGTGGATCTCTGTGAGTTCAAGGCCAGCCTGGTCTACAAGGTGAGATTCCAGACAGCCAGGACTGTTACAGAGAAACCTTGTCCTGAAAAAAACAAAAAACAAAACAAAAAAGAAAGCAATGTAATTGCAGTATGCTTTTTGTGCAAGACCTACATTCTGCTCAAAGGACCGTGGAAGCAAACGGTTTTTGGAAGTCGTGCCTGCCTCAATACCACCATAATCAACAGGTAGAAAGTTCTAACAAGCCTTGAGATCCCTTGTCCAGCCATTCTGCATTCTGACCGTTATCCATTTCACTAGACAAATCTAGGATTTGTCTTTGTCTGTAAATGAGTTCTTTCCCCCCACCCCAGAGAAACATTCATTTGAAGAAAAAAAAGTCAACTTGTTATCTACATCTGGATTTTGGCTAACACAAACAATAATAGTTCCAGCCTATATTGTTTGCTCCCATGGTCTGGGAAGAGTCTACCAACCAGCTGAGGATTCTGATCTGAGAGATAGATATTCAATGAATCTAAGCACACTGAGTTCTTTAGTCCATTCACTTTATTCTTCTATGGCGATTCTAGCTACACAGTTTCTTTTCTGCTCTCTTACTTAGCTCCTCTCAGTCCCTCCTGCTCTCGGTTCCTTCTGCTGTTCTCTCATCATTCTACCTAGTTCTTTCCATCTCCGTCTTCATCTTTGTTCTTCTCCATCAATCCTCTCTGTGCTCTCAGAGAACCAGTCTATATACCCACACAGTAATTCTTTGGTAAAGCAATGCGAGGCTTGACGTTCTCAGGGTCTCAGAGAGAGAGAGGTGATAAGGACCCACCCATAAAGCAATTAATTGTCAGCTTCCAATTACAACCCAAAAGGGGAGTGACTAAAGGGGAGTTCTCTGGTAGGGTCAACTAAAGGCTAAGATCAATTAGGGAATTTATGTGCTCAAACTATAATCTAGAAATGGCTAGGTAGAATGTTAGGGGTCAGTAAGTCGCAAGAAAGTAAACTGTCTTTGGTGTCACTTTTCCTGCTCATCCCAGCTACAGCTGCTTTCTGATAGGGAGGGGGACATGGCTAAGCAACCTATGTCAGAGCATGTAGTATTTGATTAGTAAAAGCACTTTCACTCAGAGTAATTGCTGAGGAGAAAATCTAGGAATAGCACCTGGCTGAGGAGGAATAAAAACTTAATTTGCACAAGAAAGAAGCTTGGCACCTATTGCCTGCCTAGCCTTATAGGCAATCTCCTTAGGTCAGTGGGAAGTAACTGCCTTAACTCAGTATCTAGCAAATGGCTAAAACATCATCCCAGGAATGTGAGCAGTAAATCTATTAAATTAGGGTCTTGTGTAAATAACCCGGGGTGAAGGTAAGGGGTTGAGGATTTAATTGTTAATGGTTCTTTTCTCTATCTGTGAGTGAGATGAGCTCATGTTTATCTATGTGCAGTTTTGTCCTTGGAAAAGGGTATCTTTGCTGAAATATTTTTGTCCAGAGAATGGCCCCGGCCAGATATATGTTAATGAAAAATAAACGCAGCTGGGGACAGTTGTCCAATTACCCCAAATGTATAGGGAAAGTTGTACCCACGATTGAGATGCAATTGTGAGATTACATGTACACGTAACATGGAGATGCATGGTAAGTGGGGAGAATCATAGCTGTTATTGCACAAGAAGTTTACAACAAGAGACGGCCAGTTCATTCAAAAGGCAGCAATTCCATAACGCCTTACGTGATGGTTTCCTCCAACAGAACCCTTAGTTCTGATACGTTGACCTTCTGAACTCCAGTTGTCACTGCTATATACTCTCATGGACTGCAGCTCTCAAAATTTGGCTTTATCCCGTTGACTGCTCCCACCCACTGATACCCTCCCTACTGCCCCATACTTCTGTCCCATTGCTAATCTTGAAACCAGATAGTGTAAGTCACCAGCTGTTTTTCATTGCAACGACTTTTGCTTATTTGTGTTTTTATGCCACAAAGTGGAATTCACTTCTTATTGTGTAATTGTACTTATGCGAGGTGGTTAAAACAAGTAAGCTCATTGATGTGGGGTAGGAATGTAGTTTCCAGGGTGAAAGGGAGTGGGTTCCGTTCTGTGTTCTGGCAGACTAACAACATACACTTACTGTTGGCTAATATCCTCCCTTTCTTTTTCAAAGAGACAAGTCCGTGTAAAATTCATTGCAACTTTATTCAGTAATACAATAAAATTTAATTTCCAATCATGCAAATTATTGAAAATCAGGATGTGGCTATGATCTCTATTGAATTACAGAAATCAGAATTTTCTAAAAAGAAACTCATTTGACCTAAGGGATAAATTTCCTAGAGGCCAAAATTAGGAGTAGGAAATGTTTCCTTCCAAACAACACCTTGTATTGGGCAGGATTCTTTTCCTAACAGTATGTTTTAGCTTGGTGTTTGAAAGTATTTAAACAAGTTCATCAAGGAAATATAAGAAATCTAAAGTAGAATCGCAGATTGTCTGATTTTTAAAGTGTGTAATGGTGCCCTAATTCCATTTCTGTTGCCATGACAAAATGTCCTGACAAAGAACAACTTGGGAAAGAAAGGTCTCTTTTTTATTTTAATTTATGTGTGTGTGCATGTGACCTCGTCTAAGAAGTCGAGTTAGGATATCTTCTCTGTCATACTCAGCCTTATTTTTTGAGGTAGAGTCTCTCACTTACCCTGAAAATAGCCTTTTCCGCTAGACTGGATGCAGTGAGCTCCAGGGACCTGCTGTTTCTGCCTTACTAGTGTGGGGATTACAGGTGTGTCCCATCATGCTACATACCTGGCGTTTTATGCAGGTTCTGGGGATTCAAACTCAGCTCTTTTTGCTTGCACAGGATGCACTTTATCCTCTCAACCATCTCCCCTGACCCTCATTTTTAAAATTATTATTAAAATGCTCCCATGTTAGGGTGGCCATGTGTGAAAATGGAGCTCATGGCATCTCAAAAGGTCCATGTCCTTCCTGAGCTCAATACAATTCTCCAGTGTTTCCAGTTTCAACTACCGTGCCTCTTGTAGAGATGAAATGCTGAGGATGTGGTGCTCACAAAGAAAAGAAAAACAAATGAAATAGCAGCTTGCATTCAGCCTGAGAGAGCTCTCTCTTTCCTTACGCCTGTTCTGAAGCCTACAAATCTCCCTGCAGAGATAAGACTGACTGGAGGATGTGGCCATGTCATTGAATCCAGTGAGGACTATGGTGATATTTTTCTTTTGTACCAAAATGTTAATTGTATGTTAATAAATAAAGTGGCCTGGGGGTCAGAGCTATTAGCAAGCCATGGGAAAGCAGGGCAGTGGTGGTGTACGCTTGTGATCACAGCACTTGGTAGACAAAGCTAGGTAAGTCTCTGTATGTTCAGGAATACAGCCAGCATTGGATACACATGCCTTTAATCTCAATACTAACCACAGAACACCTGGAGGTCTATACAGACAGACCGTGATGAGGCAGTCCTGTGGTTGGGTTTACAACCAATGAGAAGGCAGAACAGAGACTATATAAAGACTTTAAACAGGAAGTAGCGTTTCCCTTCGGAGAGGTAGGACCACTGCAGGAGGAAGGGTAAGGTTTTAGCTCTTAGCTCTGACCTCTTGGCTTTCTTCTTTGCATTGGTTCTGTGTTTCTTATTTATAAGACGGTTGGTTACATCTACATGGAGGATGTGGCTGTGTCCCTGAGTCCACAGTGAGGACTGGAGGATGTGGCTGTGTCCCTGAGTCCACAGTGAGGACTGGAGGATGTGGCCGTGTGTCACTAAATTCACAATGAAGACTACTAAATGAAACTGCGTTTTGAATGAATAAAATGATGAAACAGAAATGAATGCTTTTATGGATTTTTTTTCTCATTTGCTCTGTGTTAACAAGAATCGATCTTTAAAAAAAGGGGGAAAATTGGGCGGGGGGAGGGGCTTCAGGAAGATGCAAACAGAATGAGCCATAACCTATTCAAGACCTGACATTTCCCTACAGGTACATTTTCTCTCAGAATCTCATTTCTCTCCAGTCCTTATAATTATTTCCTTTTAAAATGTTTGCTTATTCCTTTTTTCTTATTTGGCTCATTCCCTTAATTTTTCTGTTGAAGAAACCTTTGATACATGGCTGGAGCCTTTGAAACTGGGGTAGGAGTTTTTTCTTTAAGTCCAGTTACTTGAATTATTGAGAGAAGCTCTATGCTGCTAATTTTACTGGAAATGTGAGAGAGGAAACTATAGCACAAGAAAGGAGAGCTGTCATCAGTCTTCAAAGATGCAAATGCCTAGGCTGGGAAGGCATGTCTTCCTGAAATACTGGCAAAAGCAACTATAATGCAATGAATAAGCATTTTATTTTGCATGTATTCCTTGAAATATTTCAACAAGGTAAAGAAAGACCTGTATTTATTTGTCTGAAGTCACACACAATCACAGTTAAACACAGGCTTAATCTCAGGCTTGTCCATTTACAGCCTGCAAAGCCTCCAGAGTAGTGGTTCTCACCCTTCCTAATGCTACGACCCTTTAGTACAGTTCCTCATGTTGTGACGACCCCAACCAGAAAACTGTGCTGCTACTTCATAACTGTAACTTTGCTACTGTTATGAATCATAATGTAAATATCTGATATGAGACCCACCATTGCTCTAGGGATTATGTTGGGTACCTAAATCTGTCTGTTCCATGCAGTAGCCAGCACCCTAGTGTGGCTGATGGGAACTTGAAATTCGGCTAGTGTGAATCAAGATGTGCAATAAAACAAACACACTATACTTTGAAAATGTACTATGAAAAGCAAAATGTGTCAATTTAAAAATAACTTATATTTATTTATTCATTCATTTATGTGTGTGCCTGCTATGTGCACGTGTGCAGGAGAGGACAGCTTCTGGGAGTCAGTTTTCTCCTGCCACCTTGTTTGTCCCAGGAATCCAACTTAGGTTCTCAGGGTTGGTGGCAAACCCCTAATCAACTGAGCCGTCTCTCCAGTTCTCAGTTTTTAAATATGCATCTCATGTTGAAATGAGCATTTTAGATGTAATGGTTTACATATATGTTTTCTTAAAAATTAATGTCACTTACTTTGGCTGTTTGTCACTTACTGTGGCTGTTAGGAAAACCCCCTTAAAGCTATTTATGAGGCTTATACTATGTTTCTACACAAATAGCATTGACTTAGATGTCCTACTTAGGTTCTCAGAAGTAAAAATTTGAGGTTTTAAAGAAAGTTTCCAGGAATTAAAATCACCAATGTCTACACTTGATCATTTCTTTCTTCTGAACTTAACAGATTTCAAGTTGATTTAGAGAACGTATTCTGTCTTACATGAACATTTAGGAATCCCACAGGATTATACCATCCCCTTATTAGAGAAAAAGGCACTGTGGATGAGTTGGGGACTGTATTACAGAACAGCCAGCTCCACAGATCCTAGAGCCACTTCAGGTAGGATGAAGAGAACCTGTAATCTCCCTGTCAATCTATCAATCATCCATCCTTGTGTGCATGTATGATGGAGTCACTCTGGAGACTTGGTTTGGTAAGAGAGCTATGTCTCAGGCATCCTCTAGACTTCTTTTGGTCCTATCTTTAGCATGGTAGTGGGATATCATCAACTAGAAATAATGCCCTCAGATCTCTAGTGTAAGGACTCCACAAATCACATCACTGTGATAGGTTGTGGGCTGGAAGACTCTCTGGAACTGTGTCAGACTTGATAAGGCAACACCAACTAGTTTTACTGTGGGCCTATGAATTTTTTTCCACTGAACAATAACAAAAGTTACTTCTTCCTTAAGCATTTACGTTAATCAAGATTAAGTCCTTAGTTATTTAAGACTTTAAACTTTTTTGGAATAATTCCCCAAGATTAAAGAAAACTTTGCTTATAAACTGAGCTATTTAGCCTGCAGAAACTGGAAAGTACAGGTATGTAACAGAACCCAAAGTGAGGGCCTTTTGTGGACAGGAGTCTCCAAAATGTTAAAAGAAAATTGAAGGACGCAAATAAGCAGAATGGACTTCTGGGAAAATGGACTTCTATATGCCCATTGCTTTCTATAAAGAGTAGTCTGATCAGCTCCCTGTTAGGAATAAGGAAAGTGTGGAGGTAGGACCAGGTCATCATCCTTGGATAGACAGCCAGTTTGGGTTACACAGAACTCTGTCTTAAAAGGCCAAAATTAAACATTTTAAATACAGAGGCTTCTCTGGCTCTGTATTTACGCAGTAAGGTAAGATAAAGGCAGGCATACAGCCCATTTCCAAATAGTGCTAGAGCCAAAAGCTCCTTGACTGTCAGGTGACTAGCAGCCTTGCTTGGTCGTCTACTAAGATGTGTGCAGACTTAAAAGCAAGCTGCCTTCCACTTCCTTCCAAAGCCCTTGTATCAGAGATACTTAAGAACAGAGGCATTCAAGCCCCAGATCTTTTGAAGTTATCCTCATTTCTGAGACTGTCATGTAACCCAATTCATTATCAGTTTTCGAGATAATCTAATACTGTTCTGATAAATTGTTGCATATACTTAAAGATAATTATGTGTGGGTGTTTTGTCTGCATGTCTGTGCACCACATGGTACATGCAGTGCCCACGGAAACCAGAATAGGATTTTGAATTCCCTGGAACTGGAGTTATAGATGGTTGAATCTCCATGTGGGTGCTGGAAATTGAATCTGGATTCTCTGGAAGAGCAGCCAGTGCTCTTAACACTGACTCAACTCTTCAGCTCCACATATATTTGATTAAACAATCATTATTTAATCTAAGTTGATGGAGTTATATGGGTTAGCCCAAAAGACAAAATTAGGTCAACATTTAAAAATGACATTAGAGGCCGGGCGGTGGTGGCGCACGCCTTTAATCCCAGCACTCGGGAGGCAGAGGCAGGCGGATCTCTGTGAGTTCGAGGCCAGCCTGGGCTACCAAGTGAGCTCCAGGAAAGGCGCAAAGCTACACAGAGAAACCCTGTCTCGAAAAACCAAAAACAAACAAACAAAAAAAATGACATTAGAAAGGACAACTATTTTAGTGTATTCCTTTTCTTCTTGCTGTGACCAAACACTTAAAAAACAAAACAAAACAAAACCCACCTTAAGGAAAAATGTATCATATGGTGTAAGAGGCAGTCATCATGGTGAGGAAGGCATGGCAGTATGTGTGAGGTAGCTGGCCACACTGTACCCGGTAAGGAAGCAGAGACAAACAATGGTTCTTAGCTTGCTTTCTCCTTTTTATTCAATCTGGGACTTGAGCCCATGTGATGGTGCCATCCACATCTGGGTATGTATTCTCGATTCAGTTAAATCTTTCTAGAAACTCCCTTTCAGACATGCTAAAGGTGCATCTCCTAGGTGAGTCTAAGTTGACAACGAGGATGAGCCCCAGTGGCTTTTCCCTAGGACCCAAGTTCTCACGGTGAGAAGACCCTTTGGGAATAGAGGGGCTAGGGAGTCCATCACAAATTATGTTGCAGGCACCAGGAGGAGAAAAGTTAATGTAGTTTGAAAAATGTGCCACAGATGCCGTGAAGTTATATGCAAGTTAAAAAGAATTCACGCCTCCTGCAGTGTCAGGGCTCACACTCTACTTCTATACACTGTGTCACCACCCACACAGCCCGTTTCTGTAAGAAAGCCTGAGCCTCTTGTCATTCTGTCCCATGTGACAATCACTCCTCCCTGTCCCAAGTCCTCGTCCTTTCGTCATGGCTTGTGGAAAATGGGGGCTGTGGGGAGTGGTGGACATTTCCTGGAACTCATGAGTCTAGGTAAGGTGTGCCCAATCCAGCAGGGAGAGAGACAGGTGGACCCTTGGAGGGCAGTTTTAATCTCCTGGACCAAGGTTCAGTTTTGTGCACGTCTAAGTGGAGACACTGACTGGTCATAACAAGAAGGATCACATGGGTTGACCAGGGTGAGGTAGGACTGTCCACAGGATTATGAGGAATGTGGTGGGGGAGGCAGTGTACAACATTCAAAGATTAGACATCTCCCTAACTGCTTTCCTCCAAATGGCCTACATCTTACAAAACATCTAAACGGTCCACTATTTTTTGAAACTTCCAAAGATGTAAGTCACTAATTTGTTAGTGTTTCCTGTTTAGAATGAAAGCAGCTGGAGATGCAGAGAAGAGAGCGGAGCTGCACCAGTGGAAGATGAAAATCTGGAGTCATCTTAGCTTATAAAAATACAAGTCAGTATGCTAAACACTGAACAAAGACTCAGGGTATGAGATATTTAAAAATACTTTTCTTTTGGATCAGCACCAAAAAAATATCCTTAGCTTCTGTATTACCCATGTCCAGCTAAAGTTACCTCTGATAAAAATCACAAGCTCTGCATCATTCACCACAGATACATCCAAACACCTCTCAAATACATTTGACATCAAGGTCGGGCAGGTCACCTGGAAGAAAACTGTGATGCATACAACAACATTTCTGTAGTGAGACATCTGCTCTCTATATGGGGTATTTTACATCTCATACATAGGAGGCACTGGTACTTTGAAGCTTAAGAAAATCACTAGAGCCATTAAGACGGAGGTGAAGAGTTTGTACAGCCTTCCACGATTTCAAAGAGGTAGTGATAGATGCTTGTTCTCCTGGCGATATCGGAAGCAGTTTCTTGTGAGTTGTTCTTCAGCCCTGGTTTGATGTAGCGATTCATCAGGAGGAGTTCCAGGGTGTCCCTGCTGTCTCTGTTCCCAGCAGCAAGATGCAAAGGGGTCAAGAGGCCTTTTGTTTGGGCATTGATGTCTGCATCATGCTGAAGTAAGAAAGAGGCCACCCTGGTGTTATTCCACTTACAAGCACTGTGCAGTGGTGTCCAGCCATCCACAGTCACTGCATGAACATCTGCCCCCCGAGCCACTAGTTCCCGAACAATATCTAAGTGTCCACTGTAGGCTGCTCGGTGAAGAGGGGTATACTCATCTTCATCCCTAGTGTTCACTTCAGCGGCCTTCTCAGAAAGTAGTCTCTGCACTGTAGCAAGCTAAGGAAAAAAAGAGAACTTTAAAAAGTCCAACTCAAAGCAAAACAATCAACAAAGATAATTATCCATCCAGTGGCTTTACACTTTGGGTAAGATTCTCTTTTGGGGGAGAAGGTAACTAATGATGAACAAGTTACAGCTCATTACACTCAGGTGCATCTCAAGAATGATTCTCTGAGTATCACACCATACATTAATCCTACTCTAATAAACGTTTATTACCCAGTGCTTTGGCCCTAGATGAACAAACAGTTTAACTGTATATTTCACCTGTGAAGCAAATTTAACTTTCCTATAACAGATTATATCAATATACATAGTGTATGAACCAAAAAATAAAAATGAAACTTTAACAGTAGAATAAAGTGATGCTTCAGCAGCCCAGAGACTAAAGAGCTCAACTCCTCCTATAGACAAGCTCACAGACATGTCATGTTGCTGGGCATCAAGCTTAGGTTTGGTCTATGGACCTCTGGTAAAATACATTGTACTCTGGGATCTAAAAGCTATTGTAAAGTGTAAAACCCTTTTAGTTTTTAGTTTACCAACACAGACATGGGAGAACTTAGTAAAATTAAGTACAAATGGTCAAGCGGGAAGAACTGATTTTGGGTACTGTTTTTGGATGACTCTGGGCAAACATGCCTTGCCTTTCTTGTAGGGCTTTGTGAGGACTAAATAAGTGCAGTTAGACACTTGATGGAGTTGTCCTCTAAGTTAATTTCTATCTTACCTATCCTTAGCGATACTTACCTACAGAGTGATCCTAATGATTTAATCAGAGGGTTGTTTATAATTACCCCCAAACCTCCCAACACCTAGTCAGTTTATAATGTAGTGTGCATTTTTATATACACTATTTCATTTGACACTCCGACATGAGACAAATATTAAGCTGTCATTTTTAAAGACAAGAAATTAAAAGGGTCAGAAATGGTAGAATATGCCCAAAGATAAAGATAGAGGTTCAGGGGCAGGTCTTTGGACTCCAAACCAAATGCTTTTCCAGCTCTGTAATGGTTTCTTTTTTTTTACCCGATTTTTTTCAGCAGCCCAAAGAAGCAATTTGCTTGGATCTTTTTCCATTTTTTTCTCTTGCAATTGATACCACTCTTCATGTTTTTCCTCTTGTTCCTCATCTTCATCAGAATCGCCTACCCAGAGACTCTGAGTACCAGTGGGAATCAGGTGTCCATGGGTCTCCAACAATTCAAGCTGATTAAACTGTTCAGAAAAGTCCAAAGAGTTTTCTGGGTCTGGTTTTTCACCATCCTTTACTTTTTCTTTTTCCATTTTTGCTACTATTCTAAATAAAAAGCATTTCAAGCACTACGGCAGTCTTTCTTGAGACAAATTATGTCCGCATTGTTTAACTCGTTCCAATCTGAAAACACAAACGTAAGTGTTAGACATTGTTAACCGGGCATCATCAACATGGATACCAACCTTGCAGACAAGACAAATAAACGCTGTCATAAACTCTGGTGCTCTCTCATAATACCCATTATATGTACTAAATACTGGACCTCAGAGGGTTCTGTTATTTATGATCATTTACAGTCTTTATTTTTTTAAAAAAAATGTTTTCTTCTACTAAGAGGCTACAACTATCTTAATTTGACTCTATTAATTTAGGTATGTTAAAATGGATGGAGTCCAGGTACAGTGAGTACACAGGAGGGTCATAATTCACCCAGTCCTAAAAGATGTAAGTGTTCCTGTGGGCAGAGATGATTACTCTGCTAGCCTGCCACATTAATTCAGAAATTGACATCAGCTTAAAGAGTTACCCAGAATATAAACCAGTTAAAGAAAATGAGAAGTTATGTTGCAAACCATTTATCAGTCTCTTAACTATATTTGTTGAACTTTGCTATTTTCAAATGTTACCACTTTCATTCTCTGTTGTTCTCCAAGGTGCTATGTCTTATATTTTCCTGCCATTAACGTTTTAAGGATACACCACCTTCAACTTAGATTTCTGTGCCATTTGTATGGAACTTGCATTAAGAACTATTTGTATCATTGAACTTAAGACCTATCATTTAATTTTGCTTTGAATGGCCTCTAACAGGAACTAGTCAGTTATACATACTCCTCATGATTTTGTTCTACTTAATTTCATGTGTTTAACATTCTGTTGTCCAAGTAAGCTTCATTACTAGTGACAAGAACACCAAAATCATGACCGTATCTTCTTAGGACCTATACCTGTATTGTAAAATGTTAAATTCCACTAAGGGGTTTGTAAGGTCTTGACCAGACTCATGTTTTAAAAGAGCTATCAGAACTATTTTCTTGCAGTTTTCATGTCCTTTCATCTTAAACTATTTTCTAATAAGTTACTACATGTCAGGTCAGTTCATTAAACGCTTAACATGTCATTACCAACATATAACAGCACAGGTTTCAGCCCCCTTCCCACAGCTTTCCTTATGAAAACTCATACTGATTCTGACTTTACCGTTTCAGATGTAAGCTACATAAAATCGTTTTGGTATTATTTAATTTAAAAATAAAACCCAGATGTATCTCCTGATTCAAGGTATAAAACTTGATGCATACTACTATGAAGGAATAGGGTGTTCCCTACATTTTCAGAGAGATACGAACTGTTTCGATTCTCATCTCAGTGAGATGGAGCCCCTCGCCCCATTTCGGAGGACTGCGCTGAGATTCTGACAGTTTAAGACAAGTCGCGGTACATCAGGACCTGCTGGGGTCTGATTAATTCAAAGTTCCACATTATTTTTACTGCACTCTCTTCAAGGTTCTCTCAGCACACAAAGCAAGCAAGGCAAATGTGGTGAGGCGGGGATTCTGGGACGATCGTCGGGGGAAGCAGGGAAGAAAGGCCTTTCGTCTAGCGGGAGAGGGCTTCCGAATCCCAAATCGAAGAGGCTGCCTCGGCGCTACCTACGACGTGGCCCGCCACCCACTGCTGCCCGCCCCGCCGCTCCGGACACCCGCCTCACCTTCCACAGAGAGAACCTCGCAGAGAACATCGTTTCCGGGTTCGCCCCTCTGCTGCCTATGATTGGCTCCTT
>CABHPH010131810.1:0-29094 GCA_902168325.1 Peromyscus nudipes | reverse complement strand
GGGTTTCTCTGTGTAGCTTTGCGCCTTTCCTGGAACTCACTCTGTAGCCCAGGCAGGCCTCGAACTCACAGAGATCCGCCTGCCTCTGCCTCCCGAGTGCTGGGATTTTAGCCACCACCGCCCGGCTAAGAAATCTTTAAAAAAAGAGAGGAAAGGAGGGAGGCTCAGCGATCCTGTTTGGGTCCACCGGCAGGAAATGCCAGAAAGTGTCGTCTGTCTTCAGTGTTTGTGGCTGGTGGGGGCAGGGATAACGTATGACTTCATCTTTATCCTTTTTGAGTATTTTAAGTTTTCTAAAGGAACATGTGGTCATCGTGTGTGTCTGTGGTACTGGAGATGGAGTCCTGGGTTTTCCACCATGCTAGGCAAGCAGTTTACCACAGAGCTATATTCTCAAATCCCTCTCTGTTTTATTTATTTTATATGGAGCCCTGGCCTAGAACTCATTATATATCAGAATCAAAGAGATTCATCTCTACCTCCCAAGTGTTAGGGATAAAGGCATGTACCCCTATACTCACCTTCTCTTAAAAACAAAATCGCACTTATTTTATGTTTGTGTGGTGAGGATGGTGGCCCACATACTATGGCATAGTTTTAGATGTCGGAGTCGGTTTCCCTCCGCCTTGTTGGTCCCAGGGATCAAACTCAGGTTGTTAGGCTTGGCGGCAGGTGTCTTTACCTCACCTTGATGGCCTGCAGCCCTTTGTGTGTGCGCGCGCGCATTGAGGGAGGGTGGGTGGGGGTGTCTCATTAGCTCAGGCTAGCCTTGAACTTCTGACCCTTTTATGCAGTTCTGGGGATGGACCCCAGGACTTTGTGCATATTAGTGCTTACACTGTACCAACTGAGGTATAGCCACAGCTCTGTTTTATTTTTTTAAGATAGGGTCTCAGTCATAGCTGAGGCTGGTCTCAGCCTCCTGAGTGCTGGGATGACAGGCGTGGGTCGCTGAGCATAGCTCATATTTTATATTCTTTTACTTTCACACATCCCCTCTACAGGAAGTGGGTGACGAACCCCCTTTTACCAGCACCCCACAATGTGACATTCTGCAGAACCAGCTCCATCTGTGTGTTTATTCAATGGTTTGGGTTGTATTTAAAGCAAATTCCCGACACTGAGGCGACTTATCCGGAAACGCCTCCATCTGTACCTACAAAACCGGGCCGTTCCTTACATAACAGCAGCATTGCCTAACTGGAACCGATCTTTAAAACCCAACCCCGGGCCACAGGAGAGTTCTTTTGCTTGGCTTTAGCACATCTTTGTGGGTGGTTCATTTTGAAGTTTGAGGGCTTCCTTCCTTCTTGTCTTTTGGGGTGCTAGAGATAAAAGAAACCCATCAGTGACTGAGCTAAATCCCCAGTTATATATATAAATATATATATATTATATAATATTATAAACTCTCTCCATATATATATATATATATATATGTGGAGAGAGAGAGAGAGAGAGAGTTTAATATATCCCCAGCTGGCCTGCCTCAGTCTTCTGAGGACTGGCACATCCGATTTTTATTGTTTATATGTGTACCCCGAACATGGAAGTCAGATGTCAACATCAGATATGTCGTCCTCTGTCATTCTACACACTTTCTTTTGAGATGGATTCTCACTATAAGCTCTGGCTGTCCTATAACTCACTATGTAGACCAGACTGGCCTCAGACTCACAAAGATCCACCTGCCTCTGTCTCCTGAGTGTACTTGAGACAAGAATCTCAGCTGGATGTGGTGGAGTATGCCTTTAATCCCAGCACTCTGGAGCCAGAGGCATGTGGATCTCTTGACTTCGAGGCCAGCCTGGTCTACAAAGCGAGTTCCATACAGAGAAACCAAAGACAAAAGAAAGAAGGGATCACTCAGTGGCCAGGAGCTCAGAGGTTCAGCTAAGCTGGCCGGTCATTGAGCTCCAGGGATCCATCTGTCTTGGCTTCCCCGTTCTGGGATTATAGGCTCTGCCGCCATGCCAACTTCTATGTGGTTTCCAGGGATCTGAATTTAGTGTTTGAGCAAGTCCCAGGATTACCCTGAGACCTGAGCCACACTTGAGGAAACCCTGTGGTATCTTGAGTGTGGGTGAGACAACAGTGGCCTAATTGGCTGGGGTCCCCCTCTGTAGGAATGGACCTATCTGCCAATCAGGATGAAGAGACTGATCAGGAGACCTTCCAGCTGGAGATCGACCGGGACACAAGAAAGTGTGCCTTCCGCACCCACACGGGCAAGTACTGGACGCTGACGGCAACCGGAGGGGTGCAGTCTACTGCATCCACCAAGTGAGTGACACCCCTGAATCACCTGGGCTGGCTATTCTCCTGGGACCCGGGCAGCCTGCTTGATCCCATGCTGCCAACCCCTCTCCTCTTCCCAGGAACGCCAGCTGCTACTTTGACATTGAGTGGTGTGACCGTCGCATCACTTTAAGAGCATCCAATGGCAAGTTTGTGACTGCCAAGAAGAATGGTCAGCTGGCCGCCTCAGTGGAGACAGCAGGTAGTCACACTGGAGCATGTACCCCAAGTCTGCTTCCTTAGTGCCATAGAGGGACAGTCACCCTGTGGTCAATCACCAGCCCCACCTGAGCCTCTCTGTGTGGGCAGACATCCCCTTAAGTTGGTGTAACCTCAGGCTGGCAACATGTAACCCTTAGCTTCTTGATATCCCTCTCTGAGCCACAGCCTGGCTGGTTCATCCCTGTTGCTATAAACTCAATGGCCCCTTTTGCTGTGACAGGGGACTCTGAACTCTTCCTCATGAAGCTGATTAACCGCCCCATTATCGTGTTCCGTGGAGAGCATGGATTCATTGGCTGCCGCAAGGTCACGGGCACTCTGGATGCGAACCGTTCCAGCTATGATGTCTTCCAGCTGGAATTCAATGATGGCGCCTACAACATCAAAGGCAGGTTCTCTGGGTGGGGATGCTTGCAGTCATTCAAGGTCATAGGGGAACGGGTGTGTCCTAGGTCCATTAGGGGTAGCCCTCTTGTCTGTAGAGAGAATTTTCCCAGCCTATCCTGGGCAGATGGAGAAGGTGGGAAGTAACTAGGGATGGTGGTGCATGGCTATAATCTAGGAATCTGAGGCAGGAGAATTATCTTTAAAAAAAAAAAAAAAAAGGAAAGAAAAGATAAAAGGAGAAGATGGGAGATAAGGATATGACACCTTGGATGTGGGACCAAAACTAGGGTGAAGGACCCCAACAGTCCAGAAGTGTTAAGTTGGAATCAGAACCCGGTGCTGTGTATGGCCTTGGCAAGGCAGACCCCATTCTTTTCTTTATAGTGCTGAGGACTGAATTCAGAGCCACACCCTAGCCCCTCACTAGGGGATTCTAGGCAGGTGCTCTGCTGCTGATCTACATACCTTTTTTTTTTTGAGACAGGGTCTCAGTATGTGGTCCTAGCTGTCCTAAAACTTGCTTTGTAGACCAGGCTGCCCTTAAAGTCAGATCTACCTGCCTTTGCTTCCCAGATGTTGGGATTAAAGGTATATGCCACCATGACTAGCCCCTAGTCCTCTTATATTTTTTTAGTTTGAGACCGGGTGTTAGTGAATTTCCCAGGATGACCTTGAACTCTAGATAATCCTTCTGCCTCAGTTTCTTGAGTATTAGGATTATAGGACTATACCCCACATCCAACTGACCTCACTCCGTTCTGTGGGAGGGATAGTAATCCTTTCCAAGAATGGATGTGGGGTGGGGAACACAGCTTGACATGAAGTCTCTCCCCCCCAGACTCCACGGGCAAGTACTGGACAGTGGGTAGCGATTCCTCGGTCACCAGCAGCAGCGATACCCCTGTGGATTTCTTCCTTGAGTTCTGTGACTACAATAAGGTGGCCATCAAGGTGGGCGGCCGCTACCTGAAGGGGGACCATGCCGGGGTCCTGAAGGCCTGCGCGGAGACCATCGACCCCGCCTCACTCTGGGAGTACTAGGGCCATCTGCCGTCTACGGGCCACTCATCCCGTCCCTCCTGCTATCCTTACTCACCAGGTGGCCCTGCAGCAGGTGGCAAGCCCCTTGCCTTTCAAACTGGAAACCCGAGAGAAAATGGTGCCCTCACCTGTTGCCCTCTGTGGACCCCCTTCCCCCTAACTCTCTGCTCCCCATGGGTCAGTAGCTGCAGACTGTCCCTGGGAGGGATTTTGGGTCCCTCTGCACCCTTCTCTGCCATGGGGCATGCTGGCACCTTTCTTCTGACCTCAGACAACTCTGAGCCTTATTTCCCCAGGAAGTGGCCTAGGAGAAGTTGGGTGGGGGGCTGAGGGAACTGCCCCCGTCCCTGAGCTTGTAACTGGAAGCCCTCCCCCCTAGAGATCGTACCTCTGGTGTACCTGCTCTGGCCCCAGCACCTGGAGGCAAGCCTTTTGGTGGGACTGAAGCCGGGCATGGCCTGGTTTGCCCACAAGTTTTTTCTGGATCATGGCTGGAGAGCAGCCTCTGACCCTGCAGAAGTTCTGCCAGGCTCCTTCACTCAAAGCTAGCTGGGTGGCACTGCCAGATTGCCCCTGCACATTCTGGGGTTTGGGGGGACATCTTGCTCCCATCTCTTTCCTTTTCGCCCTGGCCTGACTGGAAGCAGGAAAATGACCAAATCAGTATTTTTTTTTTTTTTTAAGGAAATGTTACTGTTGAAAGGGCCCTGGGCAAACCTGCCTGGTTGGTTGTAGCTATCAGTGGTCTTGGGGGGTCGGGGGAGATGCTTGACACCTGGCCTCCCCAGTGGGTTTCCTTCCTCTCTCCCTTCCTCCTGCCTGCCCACCCCCAGCCCTGGCCCTATGATTGGTGCTCCGTGTCTTTCTGACACCTCGGGGCTCCTGGGATGGGAGAAAGCCAGGCGCGTTCCTCCCTGGGAGCCCTGGAGTAAACCTCAGGGGGGCCCTTCCCAGACACCCCATTCTACCAGTTGCCCAACACCGTGCATCTCACTCACTTGGGGTGTCTCAGTCTTTTATTTTTTTGTAACTGTCATTTGTATAACTCTGAAGACCCATGATAGTAGCTTTGAACTGGAAAATAAAACGCCAAGTCTGCAGCCTGTGCATGTCTCACAGAGGAAGTGGTTGGGGGAGTGGATAGAGGGTGGCCAGGGAGGGAGCCTGCACTGATTTTTCGCAGGGTAGGGGGCAGACTAAACTCTTGTTTAGGTCTCAGACCATAGTGGCTCCAGCATGTGCAGTAGTAGCCCTTGGCTGAGAAATGGCTGAACATGGAGCTCCTGGCTCTAGTAACATGGATATTTAAAAGTTTAGGCCAAGGGCAGGTGAGAGGGTTCAGCCCATAAAGCTACTTGCTGCCAAGCCTCATGTCCTAAATTTGATAATCCAACACCCATGTGAAAAAGTTGGGTGCAGTGGTGTACACCCATCCCAGGACTTAGGAAAAGGGTAGAGAGACAGGAGGATCCCTGAAGTTTGCTTGCTGACCATACTCACTTAATCTATGAGCTCTGCATTCAGTGGGAGGCCCTGTCTCAGTAAGGTGGGGATGGGTTGAAGAAGACACTCCAGATAGACCTCTGGCCTCTACACCTCCACACACAAATAAAAACAAGCCAGGCTTGTCATCCCTGGCGCTCGGGTGGAGCAGGAGGATCACAGATTCAAGGCTGCCTGAGTCTCAGAATGAGTTCCAGGCTAGCCTGGACACCTTGCTAGATGTTTTAAGTAAATGGGCTGTGGGGTGTAGTTTGTGGGCAGCACAGCTGAGGCTCTAGGTTCAATTCCAGGTAACCTCACAAAAAGTGCTGGTCAAACTGGGCATGGTGGTGAACGCCTCTGGAGACAGAGGAAGGTGGATCTGAAAGTTCGAGGCCAGCCTGGTCTACAGAGCGAGTTCTAGGACAGCCAGGACTGTAACACAGAGAAACCTTGTCTTAAGAAACAGAACAACAACAAAAAAGACCTACACCCTTGGAGGGCAAGCTAGGGTCTTGGGAGTGTGCAAGAGGTACACAGGTTGAAGGGTTCCAGTGGCTTGCCTATTCGATTCCTCCCTACAGGTAGGTACTTCATTGGGCCCTTTGGAGCATCCCAGAGTCCCATTTTACGGAGGGGGACACTGGGGCGTAAGGGAAAAAAACAACCTTGTTTGCTGTTGCGGGAGAGTGCTGAGTAGAGCACCTCTAAGCCCCAGCAGCTGGAGGCTCTGCAGGGGCGGTTGGAGAGCCACACTGATTGGCTGCTGCTGAAATGAAGAGGCCGAGCTGTGATTGGCGGTCCCTGAGGGAAGGAGTGCAGGAGATTGACTGGGGCAGATGGCCACAAAGGGTCCAGTCCCCCCCCCCTCCCCGCAGGGTGGAAGCTCGGCCCCAAGCCAGGATAGTGTCAATGACACAACAGATGAATCCTGCCGAGTCAAACTCAGGCTCTGGTGGGGACCGTGCTGGGGGGAGGGGACACTTTGTCCATCACCACCACCAAGCACAACCTGGCCACCTGATGACTGTGGGTTCCTGCAGTGCTGGAGGGGAGGGTCCGATGGAGGAGACACGTGTGAGTTTAATGGTCGAGGCTCAGAGCCTCTTGGGGCCAGCTCGGTCTAAGGGAGGAGGCCCAGGTCTGAAGGGGGCTGACACGGGGTCTGATGGGAGAGCAAGGGAGGACTAACAAAGGGTGAATAGGTAGAAAGGACCTAATCCAAAAAAAGGGTCAAAAGAGCTCCTGGTCAGGGGACTCTCCTCAGGACAGGCCCTGAGTAGAGGAAGCTGTCAGAGAAAGGCTGGGCTAGTGAGGCTAGGTTTTAGGGGCCCAGGCAGCTTGTGAAGGCAACAGGCATCTTGGAGGGAAGGGGGACACCCATGAGCTAGCACACACGATAGAGATGTCTGAATCCTGCACACACTCATGCACATGGGTGGGCACGCAGAAGCACATTTGCACATACAGCAGTTCCCATAGCCAGCTGTAGCTGGGTACCATTATGTCCCTGTAACCCATCCCCTCATTCCTTCCAGTTGAGTCAGGTACCCCACAGCTCTCAGACAGATCACCTATAAATCTATTTTTGTGTGTGAGTGCAGGAATCCCACTGGTGTTGCACAGATGGGAAATTGAGGCAGAGTCTCAGGGAAGCTGACAGCACAGGTTAGTGTGTAAGTTTTCTCTATGTGTAGACTGTTCTACCTACGTGTGTGCACCACATATGTGTACCTGATGCCTGCAGAGATCAGAAGGTGTTGAGTGCCCTGCAGCTGGAGTTATGGTTGGTTGTGAGCCACCATGAGGGTGCTGGTCCTCTGCAAGAGCAGCAAGTGCTCTTAACCATGGAGCCATCTGCAGTCTCCTCCACCAACATTACTTATGCTTTATTTTGTTTTGGAGACAGGGTCTCATGTAGCTCAGGCAGAAGTCAAGGATGACCTTAAATTTCTGTGCCTCTTGCCTCTACCTCCTGAGTTCTGGGTGATGACAGGCACGCTGGCTTCAGACCCATAGCTTCATGTATGCTAGACAAGCACTCTACCAACTGAGCCACAACCATATCTTACTTGTTTTCTTTTTGGACAAGCTGTTGCTATGTAGTCCAGGCTGGCTTCTCAAACTCATAGCCACCTTACTGACTCAGCTTCCCAAATGCTGGGATTACAGGCTTGAGCCACTGTAGGAAAGAACAATGGAGAAGCTATTCTGGCCCTCATGGGTTCCTCCAGTTCTGTCAGAGTTCAGGAGGCTTGGCAGGCAGATTACAGTGCCCTTTGGAGCTCGTCTCCAGCCTTAAGCACCCCCAGTTCTACCCTGCAGGTCTGGCCTTCAGCTAGCCTTGATGAGATGGGACACTGCCCTGATTGGTGCTGGCTGGATCTCTCTGGTGGGGAGCTGATGGGTTCAGTCTGGGAATTTCCCTACCAAGTCCACACTGGACACCCTGTCCAAGACCTGCTTCTAATCCCTCCTGTGGGGACCTAAGGGAATGACATCCAAATCCCCACAGGTCCCCCATTTTCTCCTAAGCTGAGTGGCCTCCCCTACTGGACAGATAAGAGCTGACCTGAACTTGTTTAAATGTTGAATGCAAGGAGCTATGGAAATGGCCCTATTGGTAAAATGATTGCCTTGTGTCTTAGGGTTTCTAATGATGTGAAGAGACACCATGACCATGGCAACTCCTACAGAAGAAAACATTTAATTCAAATTGGCTTACAGTTCAGAAGTTTAGTCCATTATCACCATGGCAGGAAGCAGGGCATCATGCAGGCAGACATGGTGCTGGAAAAGGAGCTTAGAGTCCTTACATTTTGATCCTCAGTCAACAGGAAGTGAACTGAGACACTGGGGCATAGCTTGAGCAAAGGAGACCTCAAAGCCCACCCCCACAATGACATGCTTCCTCCAACAAGGCCACACGTACTCCAACAAAGCCACACCTCCTAATAGTGCCACTCCCTTTGGGGGCCATTTTCTTTCAAACCACTACACTTTGCAAGCATTGGGACCTGAGTTTGATCCTCAGAGCTGGGGAGGTAAAAACAGGCTGGGCTCACTAGCCCCCCAGTCCAGGTGAATTGGCAAGCTCAGAAACCAAGATGGATGGTTCTTGAGGAACAACACCCAAGGTTGTATCTGCACACACGCACATATGCATATAATACCCTGATCCATTTGGTAGTGTGTGCCTGTAATCATGGTACTTGGGAGACAGGCGGAGGATCACCTTCAGGTTGAGGACAACCTGATCTATATATCTAGTTACTAAGTGAGACTCTGTCTCCAACTTGAGGGTGGCTCACACCTCTAATCCCAACACTGAAGCAGCCAAGACTGGAAGGTTACCTAGAGTTCAGTGCCAGCCTGGGCTACAAAGTGAGTCCCAAGCCAGACTGAGCTAGCTTAAGACCCTATCTCAAAACTAACCAACCAAAAGACCCTACTGCCTTTCATTCAGAAGATAACTTGAGCCGGGTGGTGGTGGCGCACGCCTTTAATCCCAGCACTCGGGAGGCAGAGGCAGGTGGATCTCTGTGAGTTTAAGACCAGTCTGGTCTACAAAGTGAGTTCCAGGACAGAAAGGACTGTTACACAGAGAAACCCTGTCCTGAAAAACAAACAAACAAAAAATCAAAATAATGCTACACTCTTTGGGCGCCATTTTTTTTTAGTGGTCTGTCTGTGTGTGTGTGTGTGTGTGTTTGTACTTACTATTACAGTAAATGAGTCTGAGAGGCATCCAAGAGCATCCTGCTTGTCCATTTTTTTTCTATGTTGAGCAATGGACAAGGAGTTCCTGGCTTCTCTGGGTTGTCACATTCTTGTCTAGATGGGATATAAGAAGGGACTCTGGGTCCACTGAGGGTGTTAACAGCAGAGGGAACAGATGGGATCTCCCATGGAGAGGGGTGCCTGGGGGAAGAAGGGGGGCTTTTAGTTTACCATGAAAGCCGAGCCTCTTCCTGGGCTTCTGGCTTAAGGCTTCCCACAATGGGCAAAGCCATCCCCCGAGGTGGGCTGAAGGGAATGGTCAGCATTCCTCTCCCCGTTCCTGGGACCCAGCCCTGACACTTGTGGGGAGGGGAAGGCTAGGGGGACACTGTCTTCTCTGAGTCCCCTAACTAGAGCCACAGGCCAGGTTTTAGTAATTAATGACAATTTTTTTAACCTTGTCATTTTTCCTCTTCTTTTTTTATTTAAGTTTTTTTTTTTTTTTGTGTTTTTTTAAAACAGGGTTTCTCTGTGTAGCTTTGCACCTTTCCTGGAACTCGCTTTGGAGACCAGGCTGGCCTCGAACTCACAGAGATCCGCCTGCCTCTGCCTCCCGAGTGCTGGGATTAAAGGCGTGTGCCACCACCGCCTGGCTATTTAAGAAAATTTTAAATTCATTTTACATACCAACCACAGATTCCCCCTCTCATCCCTCCTCCCGCTGTCCCACAGCCTTCCCCTCCCCTTCTGACCCATCCCCCATCCCCTCCTAAAAAGCATAAGGCCTCCCATGGGGGAACAGCAAAGCCTGGTACATTCAGTTGAGGCAGGACCAACCCCCCCTCCCCCCATCAAGGCTGAGCAAGGCATCCAACCATAGGTAATGGGCTCCAGAAAGCCAGCTCATACACCAGGAATAGATCCTGATCACACTGCCAGAGGCCCCTCAAACAGACCAAGCTACACAACTGTCACCTGTATGCAGAGGGCATAGTCTGATCCCATGCAGGCTCCACAGCTATCGGTCTAAAGTTTGTGACTCCCCATGAGCTTGGTTCAGTTGTCTCTGTAGATTTCCCTATCATGATCCTGACCCCCTTACTCATATAATCCCTCTTCCCTCTGGTTGACTAGACTCCCGAAGGTCTATGGATCGGGACTGTGGATCTCTGCATCTGCTTCCATCAGTTACTGGATGAAGGCTCTATGATGACAGTTAGGGTATTCACCAATCTGATTACCAAGGTAGGCCAGTTCAGGCACCCTTTCCCCTATTGCTAGTAGTCTAAGCTGGGGTCATCCTTGTGGATTCCCGGTGATTTCCCTAGCACTAGGTTTCTCCCTATCCCCATGATATCTCCTTCTATCATGGCATCTCTTTCATTGTACTCCCACTCCGTTCCTCCCCCAGCTCAACCACCTGTTCCTTCATGTTCTCATCTCCCATTCCCTCCCCTCTATCGTCCCCCTTCACCTCCAGTTTACTCATGAAGATCTCATCTATTTTCCCTTCCCAAGGCGATCCATGTGTCCCTCTTAGGGTCTTCCTTGTTACCTAGCTGTGGAGCTGTGGATTGTAGTCTGGTTATCCTTTGCTTTACATCTAGTATCCACTTATGAGTGAGTACATACCATGCTTGTCTTTCTGAATCTAGGTTACTTCACTCTAGTTCTATCCATTTGCTGCAAATTTCATGATGTCATTGCCTTTTACAGCTGAATAATACTCCATTGTGTATATGTACCACATTTTCTTTATATATTCCTCGGTTAAGGGGCATCTAGGTTGTTTCCAGGTTCTGGGTATTATGAATAACACTGCTATAAACACAGTTGAGCAAGTGTCCTTGTGGTATGATTGAGCATCCCTTGGGTATATGCCCAAGAGTGGTATTGTTGGGTCTTGAGGTAAATTGATTTCCAATTTTCTGAGAAACCATCATACTGATTTCCAAAGTGGCTGTATAAGTTTGCACTCCCACCAACAGTGGAGGAGTGTTCCCCTTGCTCCATATCCTCTCCAACATAAGCTGTCATCAGTGTTTTTTTTTGTTTTTTTTTTTAATTCAAGACAGGGTTTCTCTGTGTAGCTTTGCACCTTTCCTGGAACTCACTCTGTAGCCCAGGCTGGCCTTGAACTCACAGAGATCCACTTGGCTTTGCCTCCTGAGTGCTGGGATTAAAGGCGTGCACCACCACTGCCCGGCATGTCATCAGTATTTTTTTTTCCGGAGCTAAGGACTGAACCCAGGGCCTTGCGCTTGCTAGGCAAGCACTCTACCACTGAGCTAAATCCCCAACCAGTCATCAGTATTTTTGATCATAGCCATTCTGACAGGTGTAAGGTGGTATCTCAGAGTCGTTTTGATTTGCATTTCCCTGATGACTAAAGATATTCAGTAATTCCTTAAATGTCTTTCGGCCATTTGAGATTCTTCTGTTGAGAATTCTCTATTGAGCTCTGTAGGCCATTTTTTAATTGGATTGTTTGATATTTTGATGTCTAGTTTTTTGAGTTCTTTATGTATTTTGGAGATCAGCCCTCTGTCAAATGTGGGGTTGGTGAAGATCTTTTCCTATTCTGTAGGCTCCCATTTTGTCTTATTGACCATGTCCTTTGTCTTACAAAAGCTTCTCAGTTTCAGGAGGTCCCATTTATTGATTATTGCTCTCAGTGTCTGTGCTGCTGCTGGTGTTATACTTAGGAAATGGTCTCCTGTGTCAATGTGTTCAAGACTACTTCCTACTTTCTCTTCTATAAGTTTTTTTTGTTTGTTTGTTTTTTGTTTTTTGAGACAGGGTTTCTCTGTGTAGCTTAGCGCCTTTCCTGGAACTCACTCTGTAGCCCAGGCTGGCCTTGAATTCAGAGATCCACCTGCCTCTGCCTCCTGAGTGCTGGGATTAAAGGCGTGCACCACCACTGACCGGTGAGGTTTTTTGTTTTGTTTTGTTTTTTTTTTTTTAAATGGTTGCTGACAACCTGGAACCCATTCCTGGGATCCACATAAGAGAAGGAAAGAGTGGACTCTGAGTTCGAAGTCAGCCTGGTCTACAGAGTGAGTTCCAGGACAGCCAGGGCTACACAGAGAAACCTCGTCTCAAAAACGAACAAACAAAATTTAAAATAAAGAAGATCATGAGGGGCATGTGAAGTTTTTACTTATATTGTTCTATTATTAATAAAAACTCAGGAGTCATTTATATGGGTAAAAACCTGATTGATCAGAGAAGCATCTGAGTATCGACCAGTGACCTCATCTCTCTTTCCTTCCCTGATACAAAAGGGCTCTCGAATCTTTCTAAACCTCTCCCTACTACTTCCTGTGCCTCTCCATATGTATCCTGGGTCATCCAAAACCTCTATGGCTAATTCCCGTCAGGCAATTGCTGACTCCGTCCTCTGACTCAAGGTAAACTTTATTGCCAATCTTGGAGTGTCAGTGCGAACAAATATCCCACAACAGGCATGGTGGCGCATGCCTTTAGTCTCAGCACTCAGGAGGCAGAGGCAGGTGCATCTCCATGAGTTAGAGACCAGCCTGGTTTACATAGCACATTTCAGGCCAGGCAAGGCTACATTGAAAAACCTTGTCTTAACCTCCCCTCCCACCAAAAGAAGTTAAGATCACAAATAAGGGGTATAAAATCAAAGGGGAGGGGACTGGAAAGACAGCTCAGCGGTTAGGAGTACTTGCTGTTCCTGCAGGGAATCCAGGATCCAGTGCCAGCACCCACATAGTGGCTAAAAGCTATCCAGTTCTAGGAATCTGACACCCTCTTCTGGTTTCTGAGGGGTGCACACATATACAAGCAGGCAAAACATTCAGGCACACAAAATAAAAGTAAATAAATAAAAATAATATCAAAGGGGACGGGCGGGTGGTGGTGGCGCACGCCTTTAATCCCAGCACTCAGGAGGCAGAGCCAGGCGGATCTCTGTGAGTTAGAGGCCAGCCTGGTCTACAGAGCGAGATCCAAGACAGGCACCAAAACTACAAAGAGAAACCCTGTCTCGAAGGAAAAAAAAAATCAAAGGGGACTCAATGATGTACGACCACAGAAAGCATATTCTCCTCTTTTTTTGGGGGGGGTAGTATGGGGGAGTTGAACCCAGGGCCTCCCACCTGCTGGGTTCCCCCACTAACCTGCATCCTTGGCTCACCCTTTTATTTTGAGACAGTATTTTTTTTTTTTTGGTTTGGCTTTTTGTTTGTTTTGTGTATGTTTGTACTGTGTGTGGGTCTCTATATGTGCTTGAATATGTGTGGATGCATGTGTATTCCGGGTGTGTGGAAGTCAGAATTTGATGCTGAGTGTCTTTCTCCATCACACTCCCCTTATTTACTGAAATAGGTCCATCGCTGAACCAGGAGCTTGACAGTGGCCCTGTGCAGCCAGCTTATAGCAGGAACCGTGACACTCAGGAGTGCTGGTGTTATAGGCTGTCTGCTCTACCCACAGCCACCAGTGCCAGGGAGCTCCACTCTGGTCCTCATATTTATTTGGTAATGGCTTTCTCTGCAGAGCCATCTGCTCAGCATCCCCACCCCATTTGTTTGGTAGGGTCTTACTATGTAGCCCTTGGCTGGCCTGGAATTCCTTACTGAGACCAGGTTAGTCTTAAACTCTTAGAAATTTGTCTATTCTGGCTCCTGAGTGCTAAAATTAAAGGCACATACCAGCATATCTGACCTCACTTTTTTTTTTTTTTTTTTTTTTTGAGACAGGGTTTCTCTGTAGCTTTGGAGCCTGTCCTGGAACTTACTCTGTAGACCAGGTTGGCCTCGAACCCACAGAGATCTGCCTGCCCTTGCCTCCTGAGTGCTGGGATTAAAGACATGCACCACCACCTCCCGGCTTCCATTTTTTTTTTTTTTTTTTTTTTTTTTTGGTTTTTCGAGACAGGGTTTCTCTGTGTAGCTTTGCGCCTTTCCTGGAACTCACTTGGTAGCCCAGGCTGGCCTGGAACTTGCAGAGATCTGCCTGGCTCTGCCTCCCAAGAGTGCTGGGATTAAAGGCATGCACCACCACTGCCCGGCAGGTGGTGGTGGTTTTTGTTTTTGTTTTGTTTTTTGTTTTGTTTTTGGTTGTTATTGCTTCTTTATTTTTTGTTTTGGTTTTCCAAGACAGGTTTTCTCTGTGTAGCTTTGGAACCTGTCCTGGAACTTACTCTGCAGATCAGACTGGCCCCGAATTCACAAAGATCCACCGGCCTCTGCCTCCTTAGTGCTGGGAT
Organism: Peromyscus nudipes; assembly: GCA_902168325.1. NCBI lineage: Eukaryota > Metazoa > Chordata > Mammalia > Rodentia > Cricetidae > Peromyscus > Peromyscus nudipes. Next base: position 14,708 of record CABHPH010131810.1, on the reverse strand, counting down.
TAAAGGTGTGCACCACCACTGCCTGTTCTGTAGACCTTTAAGGAAATAAAGAGAAGCCAGGCCTGGTGATGCAATCCTGCAGTCCCAGCACTGGGAAGGTAGATGTGGAAGGATCAGGAGTTCAAGACCAGGTTTGCCTAAATGGTGAGTTGGAGGCTAGCCTGGGTTACATAAGAGCCTGCCTCCCATTCCTCCCCTGCAAATAAAGAAAGAGGTGAATGAGTTAAAGTGAGGTCAAATGAGCTGGGGGTGTGGCTTAGTGGTGGAAGGCTTACTTATCGTGTGCAAGGCCTGGGTTCAACCCCTAGCACTGAATATAGATAGGTAGATAGACAGACAGACAGACAGAGACAGACAATATAATGAGGTCATTAGGCAAAACTTGATCCAAAAGATTGGGGCTCCTATAAGAAGAGTGAATCACACTGGCCAGTTCTGGTGGCACCTAGCTGTAATTCTAGCACCTGGGGTGGAGGGATGGAGGCAGGAGGATGAGGCGTTCAAGGGCATCCTTGGCTACATAGTGAGTTTGAGGCCAGCCTGGGTCCCACAAGACTTTGTCAAACCCTTCCCCACTAACAACAATGAAAAACCCCCAAAGGAGCCGGGTGGTGGTGGCGCACATCTTTAATCCCAGCACTCGGGAGGCAGAGCCAGGCGAATCTTTGTGAGTTCAAGTCCAGCCTGGTCTACAAAGTGAGATCCAGGACAGGCTCCAAAGCTACACAGAGAAACCCTGTCTCGAAAAAAGAAAAAAAAAAAAAAAAACCAAAGGAAAACCTTCCTGCTAAATCATAAAGCCCACACTGAAACACAGACAGCTTCCTTGGGAAAACACGGGCCTTCAAGGCCACAAGGTTTATTTGGGAACAGATGACAGGAAGCACTGTAGGGAGGACTCAGACGCAGAGAGGAAGGGACCAGCAGAGTCACCACGTGGACAGGAGAGCTGGGCAGCTCAGAGGAAACAGCACACACCAGAGCCATCCGCCTAGGAGCTGGGCCACAGCTTCCTGCAGCGTGGACCCCACCACACCCAGGCAGAGCAAGCACTGGCCTGTGGACAGGAAGCAGACACAGGATAGAGCTGGTGCAGGGGCCAGCTCAGTACACTTGAAGTATGAGCCCAATGAAATGAGGGGCACCATAGTGTCTGTTTCAGGTATTACTATGCAGGCTGGTCTCAGAAATCTAGTATATATATATTATTATTATAAATACACACACACACACACACACACACACACACACACACACACCCCACTGTGTGCATGTTGACATCAAAGACAAAGAGTCAGTTTTCTTCTTCCACCATGTGGGTTTCCAGGGGTCCAACTCAGGTCATCAGGCTTGGTGGCAAGTACCCCTACCCCTTAGCCCTGCTTTGTGTCCTTGAAATGTTACTGTGAATATGGGTGTACAGTGATTTCTGAGAGATCAAGTGCTCAACTCTTGGTTCCATTCTCTGGAGTGTAACTGCCCAATAACAAGCTAGCTCATTCATTCCTTCGTTTCTGCAGTGATTTGGGCTTAGGCAAGTGCTCCACTGTGGGGCTGTACAAAAAGGCCTTGGTTTTATGAGAGGATTCATTATGGAATTCATGAAGATTTTGAACTTGTGATCCTCCTGACTCTGTCTTCTGAGTGCTGGGTTACATTTAGTTTTCTCTCTCTTTCTCTTTTATTTATTTATTTACTTACTTATTTTTTATTTATTTATTTTTTCCTTTTACATACATACCAACCACAGTTCCCCCTCTCATCCCTTCTCTCGTTCCCCCTACATTTAATTAAAAAAAAATGTTTTAGCCAGGCAATGGGGCCCATGCCTTTAACCCTAGCACTTGGGAGGCAGAGACAGGCAGCTCTCTGAGAGTTAGAAGCCAACCTGGTCTACAGATCGAGTTCCAGGACAGCCAGGGCTAGACAGTGAAACTTTCTTGAAAAATCAAAACCAACCAACCAACCAACCAAACAACCAAACAAACAAAAATTTTTTAATTTTATGTGTGTATGTGTGCCTGTATCTGTATGAATGTATGCCATGCGTGTTCAGGTGCCTGAGGAGTTCCCAAGAGAGTGTCCCTAGACTTAGATCTGTTTGTGAACCATCTGACCTGAGTGTTGGGAACTGAACTCTGGTCATCTGAAAGAGTAGTGAATGCTGAATGCTCTTAACTTCTGATCCATCTCTCCAGTCCCTGCTGTTTTTAAATGTGCTGGTTTTTTTTTTTTTTGGACAGGGTTTCTCTCTGTGTAGCTTTGGAGTCCAGTCTCCCGAGTGCTAGGATTAAAGGCATGCGCCACCACTGCCCGGCTAAATATGCTGTTTTTAAATATGCATTTAATGTGCATGAATGTACACGTCTTTAATTTTGTGTGTGTGTGTTGGCAAGGCGATAAGTGTGCCATTGTATACATGTAGAGGTCAGAGAACAACTTTTGGTGTTGTTCTTACCTTTCTCCTTGCTGAGGCCGGGCCTTTCATTTCAGCTGATGTGTTGTGTTTTCCATGCTAGCTGGCCTGCGAGCGAGCGGGGTGATTCTCTTGTCTTTTGCCTCCAATCTTGACTAATGAGGTTCCAGATGCAGGCCGCAGCATCCAGCTCTCTACATGGCTTTGGGGGTTGAACTCAGGTTGTCAGGCTTGCTCGGCTAGCACCTTTACCTGCTGAGCCATCTCCTCAACCCTGCTGTGTGAGACAAGGTAGTGCTGGCTGACCTGTCACTTACTATGTAGACCAGGCTGGCCTTGACCTTTTGGTAATCTTCCTGCCTCTGCCTCTGGAGTGCTGGTATTATAGGCATATGCCATCATGCCTAGCTTAATTTTTTTTTTTCAAGACAGGGTTTCTCTGTGTAGTCCTGATTGTCCTGGAACTCACTCTATAGTCTGGGCTGGCCTTGAATTTAGGGATCCGCCTGCCTCTGCCTGGAAGTGTTGGGATTAAAGGCATGTGTCACCATGCTTGGTTAAATTTTTAAGGAACTATTATAGTATTTGCCACAGTGACTGTACCTCCTCTATCTTACAGTCCTCTGTGGCTGACAGGTCTAATTTTATTTGTTTACATATGGGATAGCATGCACCCCATAGCTGGGCTCTTGAGTTGTCACCTAACAAATGTGCATTTTCCTTATCTGCACACACAGGCCTTACTGTGTCTCCACCCTGTGAGGGGATGAATGTCGAGTCTTATCTACATCCCCCCACTCACCGTCACAGACATCACTCCTCATTCATCACTAACAGATATATGGCTGTATGAGCTACAGTGTCCATGACACTTTGTGCAAATATCCGAGAAAATTCCTTGGAGGGCAATTCCTGACTTATTTGACATTTTAATAGATGTGGTCAAATTAAAAGATAAAACAACAACAACAAAAACCTGGCTTGGTGGTGCATGCCTGCAATCCCAGCATTAGAGAAGTTGAAGGAGGAGACTCTGGAGTTTGAGACTAGCCTGGTCTACATGTCAGATTCTGTTTCAAAACAAACAAGATGTGGTGCAGTTGGTAGAGTGCTTGCCTAGAGAACATGCAGCCTTGGCGGCCTGAAGTTCACTATGTAGACCAGGCTGGCTCTTCCTCTGCCTCCTGCTTGTTGGGATTAAAACATATACTATGCATGCCCAGCTAGTTTTTGGTTTTCTGATACAGGATCTCATTATATAGCCCAGGTTTAGTTTGGACTCCTGAAGTTCTCAGTCTCAGATCTTGGTGCTGGAGTTACAGATTGGAGAATAACAATCCACTGGCAATAGCCCTTTCTTTAGAGCTGCTGGCCAGAACTTCAGCACAGTGCCTGGGCCAGGGTAATACAAGGGGAGGATTTCTGCAGAAAAAGGCAGGGGACAGTGTTCTCTCTGAGTTTGGCAAGTGCAGACTTAGGAACTCAAATTAAAAGCTGAACAGAGAATGTTTTTGATGTGCAGGGGATTGAATCCATAATTCAGTCATGCTAAGTAAGCTCTCTACTGCTGAGCTATGCACTCATCCCCTCACTGGGGGATTCTAGGCAGGTGCTCTACAGCTGAGCCACACCCTCAGCCCTTTTACTGTTTGGAGCAGATAGTGTCTCACTAAGTTGTCGAGCCTGACCTTGAATTCACTCTGATCACAATCTTCTTTCCTTTCTCCATTAAGTGGCTTTCCTCTTTCCCCTCCTGGAATCCCCCAGTGAGGGGTTAGGGTGTGGTTCAGTTGTAGAGCACCTGCCTAGAATCCCCCAGTGAGGGGCTGGAGGAGTGGCTCAGTGGTAGAGCACCTGCCTAGAATCCCCCAGTGAGGGGCTAGAGTGTGGCTTAATTATAGAGGAAAGTGGCTGTGATGCTATGTCTGTACCACCCTTGGCTAGTTGCTTCTTTTTGGCTGTTCTAAATGCATCAAATGACCATTGCAATTGAAACCTTTCTAGTGAGCAGCTCCCCAGACTTGGAAACACTTCATATCTGTGTACCAGGATAGCATGGAGCAGGAAGAGGGTTACCCAACCCTCCTCCGCTTTGCTGATATGAAAACAGAGGCTCTGGCTGTCCAGAGTGACTTGTACACAATGACCCTGGCAAAAATAACTCTTATCTACCTTTCTGAGTCTCAGAACATCAAACCAACTTCCATGTGTCTTCTAGAGGGTCCCATTGTCTTCACCAAAGTCATTTCATAGAATTCACAGCAATTTCCCCTCTGGGCTAGGAACATTTTCTTTCTACTCCTCTCCTTCCCCTCCCTCTTTATCTGGTGCACGGTGTCACTAAGTAGTGTAGGCTAGTCTTGAACTCACTCTGTAGTCTAGTCTGGCCTTTAGTTCTAGAGTGCTGGATTACAGATGTGAGCCACCATTACTGCTTCTTGATTCCCACCTCTTTTCCATTCCCTCCTCCTTTCCCTGCTCTTCCTCTCCCCTTCTTTCTGAGACATGGCCACATTCTGTACTCCAGGCTAGTCTTGAACTTACTATGTAGCCCAGGCTGACTTCAAACTCATGATTGTCTTGCTGAGTGCTGATATTACAGGCATACAATACCACGCCCACTAACTACGTAGATTCATTCTTCCAAGTAATATTTCCTAAGCCTGCCAGACCCTGATCTGGGGCTGAGAGTATTTCTGAGTCAAATGATGTTTATGGACTTTGGGGGGTTTGGAACAAATCCCTAAGCAGATTATCAATGGGAGTGGTTAGTGTCACAGATGGGGAAAGAGGTCAAGAGCTATGACTGAACCCTGTGTCCTGGTTTCCTGTGGCTCTGTCAGCTCTGAGGACATCCTGGGCTTCTTGGCTGGCACTGGGTCCTGTCAGAATGGAGCAGGGAGAGAGATGCCTTTGGGCGTGCCAGCATGCCTTCAGAGGTTGAGTAGGCTGGTGTGGCTATGAAGGCTAGAGGGCTACAAATGCTCTTTTGAGGTCTGAGGGTGTAGCTCAGCTAGCAGAGTGCTCACCTAGCAAGAATGAAGCCCTGGGTTCGATCCCTAGCATGTCTCAACATCCCTTTGCCTTTGTTGTTCTGCTGTGACCACACCAGGCCACACTTGAATGTTCACAGTTCAAGGAATAGGACATAGTCTCCATCAGATTTTATTTATTGATTTATTTGACATAAAGTCACTCTGTAGCCTTGGCTGACCTGGAACTTGTTATATAGACCCACTAGGCCAGGCTGGCCTCACACTCACAGAGATATGTGTCCTCTGCCTCCCAAGTGTTGGAATTAAAGGCATGTGCCATCATTCCCAGCTCAAGTTTGATTTTTATTTATTGTGCTGTGTGTATATATGACCTGTGTTAGTTTGAGTGATTGTAGGTATGTTCCAGTCATAGAGCAAGCCTAGATCAGAGGACAACTTTCAGGAGTTGGTTCTCACCTCTCACCATGGGTTTTGGGGATTGAACTCAGGTAGGTCATCAGGCTCCCCTATCCCACAAAGTCTCATTATGTGACCCTAGAATTTGCTAAGTAGACCAAGCTGGGCTTGAACGCAGAGGCCTGTCCCTGAAGGGATTACAGCATGCACCACCATGCCCATTTAGGATATAGTCTTTATTCTTTTTCTTTTTTTTCTTTTCTTTCTTTCTTTCTTTTTTTTTTTTAAATGCTGAATGCTGTTTATTGAAGGAGGGAGGAGGTCTTAAATACAGGCTTACAGCACAATGGGAGAACCCCAGAGGGCAGAAGTTCCCTACTGATGTTTTACAATCTTGCATCTAAGCTGTTAACGCCCATTATGCAGGATACACAGACAAGGAACTTCCCTTAAGCATTCAGGAGGGTGGAACCCAGCAGGGAATTAGCATAGGGAGGATATCAAGGTCAAGGTCAGCAAGCAAGGCAACAGTTACCCAAAACGGGGGCCAGGACCCTACAGGTACCCCTTTTACTAAAAAATGAGCTTCTGACTTAGGTTGTGTGGGACGTCAGCAGGTCACCTTACCTGTCATGGAGACACCTGCTCAGGCCATACAGGCGCTCTGTCTTAGTTTGGTGAACGCCCCCCAGGCATTACCCGTCTCTGAATACTCATTATCATACAGGCTCAATTGTGTGTGAGCTGCAGAGTTAACTGTTGCCAAAGATCTCAAAGTGGCGCTGGGCTTGCACTCTGTGTGTTCGACACAGAAAAGACCAAGAGAAGTCCTAACCCACCCATAGCCAATAGGCTAACAGCAATTGAGCCATTCCTTTCCTTAAGGAGCCTTACTGGAAATTGGAGTCCTTGTAAGATGGTATCCTGGGGGCTGGAGAGATGGCTCAGAGGTTAAGAGCATTGACTGCTCTTCCAGAGGTCCTGAGTTCAATTCCCAGCAACCACATGGTGGCTCACAACTATCTGAAATGAGATCTGGTGTCCTCTTCTGGCCTGCAGTCATACATGCTATACACATAATAAATAAATAAATCTTTGGAAAAAAAAAAAAGATGGTATCCCAAAAGCAAATGGAACTTGAGTTTATAAATTTATAATTTTCAAAGCCAATCGAAATGTATATAACTATTGAATTAAATTTATCATGCCCAATAGAATGAAAGATTAACTAACTGTGGTAGCTACTTTTGCTGCCAGGGTCTCCACTGTGCTAGTTGTAGTAAGCAATTATGAAATGGTAATCCCAGAAACAGTAGCAGTGGTGGCAGACACTGCTGTAACAGCAACAACAGCAGCAGCGATGTCAAATTCTCTTCTGGAGCATGTGGGCATCCACTGGCATGGATACAACTCCAGGAACACAACCACCAAGGCCCATTTTTCTTGATCCCACCACGACTTAAGCTGGCAGCTCTGCAAAAGAACAACTAAGAACCATAAAGAAAAAACAGGTAGCTCACAAGGAGCATAACTAATGGTCTTAAAATGGCTACATTCAGGCTCATAAATTTTAAGATATCTTCAAAGGGGGCTAAATGAATTTCAGGAGGCCAATAAATGTTGCACAGAGTCACTCCTGAAAAGTAGGTACTACACCAGCTTGAATTGTGAAAATGAAAAAGTTTAGCTGGCATGCTACTGTTAACAAATGGAGGTCAGTGACCTTCAAGGTTATCCTTAATCTCCAAGATGTCTGGATGACACATTCTCAAACATTCTTGAAAAAGCAGTTACCATACATTACCTTCTGGAGAATACAACCGCATGGCTACAGTTCCTAGGCTTACGTTAATGCTTGCCAAAGCTGGCCATATTGGGCTCTCAATCCCCATTGGCATCAGAAGGGGAGAGTTTTTCACGAAGGCCCAATAGGTCTCTGCCATGTTGGGCTTCAGCAGCAGCCACAGGGTGCACACAGCTCTCAGGAATCCAAAGAGGAACCTCATTGTCCTGAGGAAAGACATAAACAGAACCCCGGGCCCACACCAACACCAGATTGGGTCTCCTCCAAGTGCCAGTAGAAAGATCCTTCCATCGCTCCAGAGGGTGATTTGCAACAAGAGCCCTCCAGTGCTTATCTGCAGCAGATACTCCAGCAGAATCCACTGATAAAAAATTTAAAATATATAAAACAAGGGAAAGAATAGAATGTGGAGAGGAATGATGAGTCCCTAGTTCCCCCTTTTTACTTTAGCAAAAAATGTTTGTTTTTTTTAATAGTTCAAATTTTTCTTTTCTTTTTTATTTTTATTATTTTTATTTTTTATTTTTTAAAATTAATTAATTTATTTTTCTATTATCAGCTTGATACAATATAAATTCTTATCTTAATAGTGAAATGTTTCATTGAGGCTTGCTCAGTAATTGAGTAAAACCAAAACTTATTATAAGCCACAGTCTGATTGTTCTTTGCTTTATATCTAGAATCCACTTCTGAGTGAGTACATACCATGTTTATCCTTCTGGGTTTGGGTTACCTCATTCATGATGATTTTTTTCTAGTTCCATCCATTTGCCTGCAAATTTCATGCTGTCATTGTTTTTCTCTGCTGAGTAGTACTCCATTGTGTATATGTACCACATTTTCTTAATCCATTCTTTAGTTGATGGGCATCTAGGTTGTTTCCAGGTTCTGGCTATTACAAATAGTGCGGCTATGAACATAGTTGAGCATGTATCTTTGTGGTACGATTGAGCATTCCTTGGGTATATGCCCAAGAGTGGTATGGCTGTGTCTTGAGGTAGTTTGATTTCTAATTTTATGAGAAACCGCCATACTGATTTCCATAGTGGTTGTACAAGTTTGCACTCCCACCAACAGTGGAGGAGTGTTCCCTTTGCTCCGCATCCTCTCCAACATTGACTGTCATTAGTGTTTTTGATCATAGCCATTCCGACAGGTGTAAGGTGGTATCTCAGAGTCGTTTGGATTTGCATTTCTCTGATGATTAAGGATGTTGAGCATTTCTTTAAATGTCTTTCAGCCATTTGTGATTCTTGTTTTGTGAATTCTCTGTTTAGCTCTTTAGCCCATTTTTAAATTGGATTGTTCAGTATTTTGATGTCTAGTTTCTTGAGTTCTTTATATACTGTGGAGATCAATCCTCTGTCAGATGTGGGGTTGGTGAAGATCTTTTCCCATTCTGTAGGCTATCTACAGTTTCAAGAGGTCCCATTTATTAATTGTTGTGCTCAGTGTCTGTGCTGTTGGTGTTATATTTAGGAAGTGGTCTCCGGTGCCAAAGTGTTCAAGAGTACTTCCTACTTTCTCTTCTATTTAGTGTAACTGGATTTATGTTGAGGTCTTTGATCCACTTGGACTTGAGTTTTGTGCATGGTGACAGATATGGATCTATTTGTAATCTTTTACATATTGACGTCCAGTTATGCCAGCACCATTTGTTGAAGATACTTTCTTTTTTCCATTGTATAGTTTCAGCTTCTTTGTCAAAAATCAGGTGTTCATATGTGCATGGATTAATGTCAGGGTCTTCAATTCGATTCCATTGGTCTGTACGTTCCAAGCTGTTTTTATTACTATAGCTCTATAGTAGAGCTTGGTGTTAGGGATGGTGATGCCTCCAGAGGTTGCTTTTTCTTTTTTTTTTCTTTTTTTTAAATGTTATATAATAAGCCAAATTTTTTTTAAAGATTTTTTTTTTTACTATTATGTCTACGATGTTCTGCCTGCATGTTGCCTGCATGCCTGAAGAGGGCACCAGATCTCATACATGGTTGTGAGCCACCATGTGGTTGCTGGGAATTGAACTCAGGACCTCTGGAAGAGCAGCCAGTACTCTTAACCTCTGAGCCATCTCTCCAGCCCCCAGAGGTTGCTTTTTCATACAGGATTCTTTTAGCTATCCTGGTTTTTTTGTTTTCCCATATGAAGTTGAGTATTTTTCTTTCTGAATCTGTGAAGAATTGTGTTGGGATTTTGATGGGGATTGCACTGAATCTGTAGATTGCTTTTGGTAAGATTGCCATTTTTACTCTGTTAATCCTACCTATCCATGAGCATGGGAGATCCTTCCATTTTCTGCTATCTTCTTTAATTTCTTTTAGAGATTTAAAATTCTTATCAAAAAGGTCCTTCACTTGTTTAGTGTTATCCCAAGGTTTTTATATTATTTGTGGCTATTGTAAAGGGTGATGCTTCTCTGACTTCTTTCTCAGCCCTTTTATCATTTGTGTATAGGAGGGCTACTGATTTTTTTTTTTTGAGTTAATCTTATATCCTGCCACTTTACTGAAGGAGTTTATCAGCTGTAGGAGTTCCCTGGTTGTATTTTGGGGGTCACTTATGTATAGTATCATATCATCTGCAAATAGTGAAAGTTTGACTTCTTCCTTTCCAATTTGTATCCCTTTGATCTCCTTTTGTTGTCTTATTGCTCTAGCTAGAACTTCTAGTGCTGTATTGAATAAATATGGAGAGAGTGGACAGCCTCGTCTTGTTCCTTATTTTAGTGGTATCGCTTTGAGTTTCTCTCTGTTTAATTTGATGTTGGCTTGCTGTAAATTGCCTTTATTATGTTTAGGAATGTTCCTTGTATTCCTGATCTCTCTAAGACCTTTAGTTTTTATTCTTATTACTCTAAGTGTATGCTTTAGGTATGTGTAGTGACAGTCAGAGTGTTATTTATTAAGTGGTGCAATGTTATTCTTCTTCCACATTTACATGGGTTCTGGGTGATCAAACTCAGGTCGTCAGGCTTGTGTGGCAGGTGCTGCTTTCCCTAGAATGCAGTCTTTTTCAGACAAGAAATCTCACTATGCAGATGAGGCTGGTCTGGAAGTCACCGAGTAACTCCACCTCCCAAGCTCTGGGATCAAAGGCTTGGCTCACCATGCCCAGTTAGAATGCATCTTGATTTCTACTTTACTGACAAATGACAAGTCCCAGAACCTGGGCTCTAGTCGCCTGGAGGACTCACTGGACAAATGTGACAGACATCCTAGGATGACCACAGCTGAGCTGTTTATTACCACTGACAGGGATAGGTTGAGCATGACGGGAAAGATGAAGCCTTCATCCCCATCCTTCCAGTCAAGCAAAACAAACAGCCCCTGGCAGAGAAAGCAATAGGAGGAACTGATACATGATTAAATCCTGTCTGATGAAGACTGTGACAGTCCCCACGACTATGGGGACTGTCTTCCCAGGGGTCATGAGACTGAAGTGCTGGCACCACACCAGTCACAGCACTGAGGGCACCAAGCTTAAGCAGGTGAGTGGAGCAGGTGGCAGGAGGGTTTGGAGCTCAGTGGCCACCCTGAGAGGGAAACCCTTGCTGGACCAAGGGGAAGACAGCAGAGTACATTGGCACATGGCCAAGGTAGGAGGAGTTCAAGTTCAGGATGCATAGGAAGACTATTTTGATTACCACCCTGCAAATGATAGGAAAGGAGAAAACTGAAGCATATATCAGCAAAGAACCATAAAAGATGTTATTCGGAAGGGGCTGGAGATGGCTCCGTCAGCAAAGGAAGGGCTTGCTTGCCACAGAAGTGTGAGGATTCAAGATCCATATAAAAAACTAAACCAAACCCTAGGCCAGGGGGCAGGCATGTGTAGCCCAGCACTAGCTGGGTGGAAATAGGATTCCTGGGGCCTGCTGGTTAGCCAGCTTAGCTAACTTGGTGAATTCTAGGTTCAGTGAGGTATTGAAAAAATAAGATTTACTTGGTGGTATACACCTTTGCTTCCAGCCCTTGGGAGGGAGAGGCCGGCAGATCTCTGAGAAGTCAATCTACATAGTGAGTTCCAAGCCAGTTTCATAAAACACAGTAAAAGATGGAGAACCTCCATAGGCACACTTGTGTACACACCCCTGGACCCTGCACCCCTACAGATGCTATATAGGCCAGATGTGGTGTTACATGTCTGTAATCCTAGCACTTGGGGCACTGAGGTTGGGGTATTCTAAGTTTGAGGCCAATCTGGGCTATGTAGAGTTCAAGGCTAGCCTGAGCTACAAAGCTCTCTCTCCATGTTTGAGGGTGGTCCTTCTGGGATAGCATGTGACCCATTATGTACAGGGTGTTTACTGAAGGTCTAGGTGTAATGGCAACAACACTGGAGTCCTCTGGATTTATTATTATTATTATTATTATTATTTGGTTTTTCGAGACAGGTTTTTCTCTGTGTAGCTTTGCACCTTTCCTGGAACTCACTTGGTAGCCCAGGCTGGCCTCGAACTCACAGAGATCCGCCTGGCTCTGCCTCCCGAGTGCTGGGATTAAAGGCGTGCGCCACCACCGCCCGGCTTGGATTTATTATTTTAACTAGGGTAATGTTTGAGAAACAAGGTAAATCCAGAGAACAAATCTGTAGGTCGTGGTGGCACATGTCTTTATTTCCAGCATGGGAGAGGAAGGGGCAGGCAGATCGATTTGAGGTCAGCTTGGTCTACAGTGTGTTCTGGGCCAGGCAGGTCTACATAGAGAGACCCTATCTTAAAACAACTCCTTTAGTGTACATGGTATCCAGGAAAGCACAAGTAGTGAGGAAGATTCTGGAAAAACTTGTGAAAATGAGGATCTGAAGCCTCAGCAGTGGGTATGAACCTCTAAGTAGGGGCATGGTGGGGGGGTAGGTAAGGGATGCCACTGTCACCTAGAAGGATGGGCAGCTTTTACTAATACAACCCAGCTATCACAAACAATGTGTAACCTATACGGGTGCAGCTCTGGATGGCTGGGGACAACTAATGAAGTCTGTAGGCAATGACTGCTTTGGAACCTGGGGATATGGAGAAATTCTGTTCCTAAGTTGTACTTCAGCAAAATTTGTCTCAGATGTGAAACAAATGGCAGGAAAGGACAGTCTTCCTGGAGTGCTGTCTCAGCTCTCCTCTATCTGCAGGTCCCATTTCCTCTATGCCTAGGTCCTGGCTGAGTGGTGGTGAAGGGGTGTTTGTGGAGTGCAGTAAGCTGGTCAGAGTTCCTGTCCACTCAGCCAGCCAGGAAGGAACTCCCATGCCAGACTCAGTGCTGTTCTGGTCTCTTCAGCTGGATAAGGCTAGCTCAGGATTTGAGGGCTACCCCCCCCAATGCCACACTATAAGACTATAAGCACTTCCTGTGCTTTCTTCAAGGGGGTTCTCTGCTACAACAACTTAGAACACATTCTGTGTCCTGGTTGGGACTTGGTAGCTAAGACACTGAGTGTCTCCCCCGGCAGGTGAAAGAAGCATTTCTCCCCGCCCTATGCTGCTGCATTAGGAGTTCCACATTCTCCACTGGGAAAGTGAGTAGCAGTTGGTCCTGTTTGCACCTAAGGGCTCCTGGGAACCTGTGATCTGAGTGGGGACAAATAGAACCAAAAGTAGAGTTCACAAACATTTATTTACACGGAATTCAAGTTACATATGATACAGTCTTTTTACACAGTTTAAACAGACTTGGTTTCTCTATTCTTACTACCAAAAGGTAAAGAAAAACATTTAACCATCTACTTCATTTTTTTCTTTTTTTTTCTTTTATACAAAGTGAGATCATGCACTTTTCTCTTAACTCTGAAATCTTTTGCTAAGTGCAAATACTAGATTCTCTCCAGTTTTAAGGCAAATACACAGGGAGTGGCTAGGCAGTTTCTCAGACCAGGAAGCAGCCTGGGTCCCAGAGATTAAGGTGCCAGCTGCCTGGGGATCCCTGCTGGTCCACCCCTTATCCCTCTGGCCATGCTGGCACATAGGTTTTGGGAGGGCCACTAAGGGCAAGATGCCTTGATGGAGAGAGGCAGTAGCAGCCTTCCCTGCAGCCATGTGTGGCCATAGACAGACTGAATTTCAAATGACATGACCCTGGCCTCACCTATCCGAGGGCCAAGGTCTGGGTAGCATCTGTTCTTCCAGTAACCCCAAACTGCCAGGCTTCTCACCTGGCCTCTTGGTGGAGTAACATGATGGGGGTACTGGGTTGAACCAGAACTGGGTGCCCAGTCCAGTGGCTCATGGGGCCTTGGAGGGGCAGTGCCTGGAGTAACCACCCACCTGTGGGGCCCCTGGAGGACAGGGAACACAAATACACTAGTAGTTAAGGTACTCGGAGGATCCTGTCATGCAGCACGTGGCCCATCTTTCCAAGGCACTGTCATTCAGACTAGTAGCACGTTCAGGTGACCCACAGCAGGGCTCCTCAAAGAGATTTTCCTCCTTCCCACATCTTGCCACTTCCAAGTCTGTACACTCTGAATGTGGGGCAGCCCACAGCAATGGGAGGACAAGGATAGCCAATACAACTGAGAAAAACATCTGCGGCCAGTCCTGTTCTGTAAACAGGCTGGAGGGATACAAAAACCTGGTCTGGACAGGAGGGGACACAGGCAGTGGGAGCATGGCAGAAGCGTTCTCATCTGACTTTAGGGAAGGCAGCTGTTCTCTCATCTTGGAGCTGGGGTCTCACCCTCTGCCTGCTTCCACTACTACTAAGGGAAACAGGTAGGCAGACAGGAGGGTTGCTGTGACAGTCACAGGCCATCTTCGGGCCCCTAGGGAAACCCAAAAACACCTTAGAGGAGATGCTGCTCATGCCAGGTTGGTGACAAGTGAAGTCTCCCCCAGAAAAGGGGTAGCCCAGGAATAAGTGACAGCTTTACAAAAAGGCCCTTTTGTCTGATGTCAAGTGTTAGGATGACTGGCTCTCAGCAGTTGCCAGCCGTTGGGAAATATTTTCAACCTGACTTTCCAAGGATGGGGACAAACTTGAGTAGCCCACCAACAACTTAGCTCAAACTACGTGAACAGGAGCAACTACTCTGATAACAACAGAACAAAACTTGCGCCACAGACCAGTCTTGGAGGCCCTTGAACCTGAGTGGGCCTTGGGCAACAAGC
>CABHPH010131809.1:0-10123 GCA_902168325.1 Peromyscus nudipes | reverse complement strand
CTTTGCAGAGGTTCAGGAAAGGTTTCAGCTCCTAGATGAATGGAGCTCTAAAGGGCAATCTCCAGTGCTTTTACAAGAACAGGGGAACCACAACACAAACTTAAGTGCATGTTCTAGTTTCTTGAGAGGGCACAAGTTGTGACATTGTAGGTCATTAATGTGCTGCAAATCTCTGTCATTAGGAGGATAATTGCCTTCCACTGTAGAGAGGAAGTGGCTATATAATTATAGCCCGAGGGCTGGCATCTCTCCTCCCTGCTGTCTGTCAGGATTAGAAACCGAGATGCTATGCAGCAGGCACCAGGTTTCTTAATGATTAACCTACATCAGTACCTGGAGCCACTGGAAACACAGTGAAGTGCAAGCTTTTCCTGATGATTTTAGGGGACAGAGTCTACAGAGCTACCACTGTCACAGATATCACCATGCCATCTTGGTTTAAAGCTTGCTTTCTGAGGATATTGACTAGGAGGTCCTGAAACTCACCTTCACTTGAGATGGCAGTGCTTGTTGACGATGGTGTGTTGTCTGCATTCTACCATTTGCCTCAAAGGTCATTGAGGGAGGTGTCAGGACCCACTAGGGATGCATGGGCCAATTTTGGTCCTGATAAGAGGCTGCTGTGATGGTTGGCTTTTGTCAGTTTGTCACAAACCTAGACATATCTGGGAATAGGAAATCCTAATGGAGAAAATGCCTCCATAAGATTGGCCCGTAGGCAAGTCTGTAGGACATTTTCTTGATTAATGACTGATGTGGAAGGCCCAGCCTACAGAGGGTGATGCCAACCATGGGAAGGTGAGAGTGAGTGGTATAAGCAATTGGGTTGAGCAAGCCATGAGGAGCAAGCCAGTAAGCAGCACTCCTCCATGGTCTCTGCTTCAGTTCCTGCCTCCAGGTTCCTGCCTTGACTTCTCTCAGTGATGGAGTATGATCTGAGAGTTGGAAGCTGAAATAAACCCCTTTCTGCCCAAGTTGCTTTTGGTGACGGTGTTTTATTGTAGCAAAAGAAACCTAATTAAGACGTGTTAGCTCATGTGGTGACTGATGTAGGGTTCTGCAAAAGAGACGCGGGGCCCAGTTGTGTACATAGCTACACCC
Source organism: Peromyscus nudipes (assembly GCA_902168325.1). NCBI lineage: Eukaryota > Metazoa > Chordata > Mammalia > Rodentia > Cricetidae > Peromyscus > Peromyscus nudipes. Next base: position 9,022 of record CABHPH010131809.1, on the reverse strand, counting down.
TGGACTTCACCTTCTGTTGCTCAGTAGAAGCCAGGCTGTTCCTAAAAGTTCACTAAAAAGTACTCAAAGATAAAGAGGACGAGAGAGAGAGAGATGATGAACTGACCTATTATTTTCTTTAAAAGATCCATTTTTGTGTGTGTGTGTGTGTGTGTGTGTGTGTGTGTGTGTGTGTGTAGGCAATGTGCACATGGGTATAGGTGCCTGTGGAAACCAGAAGGAGGCATCAGATCTTTTGGAACTGGAGTTACAGGCAGTCGTGGACTGCCTGACAAGGGCTGTGGAAACCTAATTCTGGTCCTCTGCAAGAGTGGCCGGTGTTTTTACCACTGAGCAGTCTCTTCAGCCCAAGATGACCTGTCATTCTAAGATTCGTACTTTCTTGTAGCTGGCTATAATCATAGAAAAATCACAGAAAAATAAAACAGAATTCATGCAGACTCAGTCTTAGTAAACTGGAAGGCTTCACTTGACTTAAATATCCTTAATTATTTTTTTTAATTATGTCAAGGAATTATCTCTTTAAATGGTGAGAGTGTAGGGATAATTTCAGAGCAGAAATTTGACCTACCTTGGAAATGCAAAGACAAAATGTTTTATCCATACTAGTAAGTAATAGTGAACACATCAAACAGGTTAAACAGTCATGGATAGATACTCACTTGTCAGTGCTTACACTCTGGGGCCAGCTCCATGCTGCTCTTGTCTTTGGGGATTCTCTGGATGATCTCGGGGACTACTCAGTTGAACTGTCCTTAAACGCTCCCATGGCAGTTTGCTCAGAGTCCCTGAATAGCACCTGCCTCCTGGTGCTCCAGTTCTTGTATCTGTCTATTTCTCGCTGCCTGGGTGGTGAGGTTCCCCAGCACCTGGTGTGTGGGTGGGCGGATGAGCTGCTCTGCTCATTGCTGGGACTAAATACCTGACAGAAGCGACTTCCGGAAGAAAGCGTTTATCTTGTCCTGCGGTTTGAGGGTTCAGTCTGTCAAGGTAGGAAGGCATGGCATCCGGAGTGTGAGGAGGTAGTGGGTTCATTCACATTCAGGAAGAAGAGATTGAGGAATGCTGGTGTCCCATACTTTTTCCTTTCATTCAGTCTGGGACCCTAGCCCAGAAATGGCATCGCCCACATTCAGGGTGAATCTTCCAATCCCAGTTAACCCAATCTAGAAACTCCCTCACAGACACGCCCAGGATTTTGTCTAGTAGTGGATTCTAGGTCTTGTCAGTCTGACAATCAGTGTTGCCCACCACCATGGTGGGTACATAGGAGATGGGGTTTTGTGTGTTGAATGGATAAGGAATAGGAGGAGCTCCTTAAATTTAGTCTTTCACACTGGCCAAGGGGAAGACATGCTGTACTGAGATATTCCCAACTTGTTAATACTTGGCAACTTCCTCCCATGGTTTAGAATACAGAGTTGATGGTGCAATGTATTGGTGAAATTATTAGGGCCACTCCACATAGTTAAAAGGGAGGTTTATTTTGTGGGGAACTTCCAGATCAAAGCTGGAATGGCTACCCACTACAGCAATGCATTTTCTTCCTTTTCTCCCTCGTGCCCTCCTCCTGTCCTCTCTTCTTCCTCAGTCCTCAGGAAAGATCTGTCTTCGTCATCTTCAACCCAAGGTCTTTCTGAACGCCCCTCTCTTCTTTCCAGGCAGGCATTAACGAAAACGACTTTTATGATGGGGCTTGGTGTGCCGGCAGGAACGACCTCCATCAGTGGATTGAAGTGGATGCCCGACGCCTGACCAGGTTCACGGGGGTCATCACCCAAGGAAGGAACTCTCTCTGGCTGTAAGTGCGTCTGGACCTGTGTCTGCCAGGCTCTGTCTTCCACCTATCCCTTGAAGGGAAACTGCAGAGCAGTATCTGATGAAGGGTGACTGGAAGGTGGGCCAAGGCTGAAAGTCTGCCTCCCCTGTGCAGGGTCCACTGGAAAGGGAGGATGGAGTGGACAAAGGTATAGCCATAGATAAGCCCTTGAGGCAGGTGTCTATTAGCTTGGATCCTGACAAGATATTGGTAGCTGGAAAAGTGGGTTAAACTCAGCAAACAATGAGCACATGGTCTTGGGAGGAGAGAGCAAGCACCATCCAGACTCTGGGAGAAAGACTAAAAGCCTTGGCAGGTTCCCAAACAAATGGCCACTTGAGATTGTGTTATAAGTAAGGAATGAACCAGCCTGAGACCTGGGGATGAGACCACTTCTCAGACTTGAGCTTGGGATTAGAGTTGTGATAGTAACCAGGATGGTCTGACAGTGATCCCAAGAGATGGCAATATAACCTCTTAAAACCGTCCATCTTGGATAGGGATGTAGCTCTTTTGGTAGAGTGTGCTTGGATCATGCATGGATCCCTGTGTTCCATCCCCCGGCATGAATAAAACTGGGAGAAATAATGTACTCCTGCAAGCTCAACATCTGGGAGGTACAGGCAGGAAGATCAGTTCAAGGCCAGCTTTAGCTCCTGTGTTAGTTATCTTTCTGTTGCTGTGATAAAACACAGGACCAAGTCAACTTTCAAAAGAAAGGGTTTATTTGGGCTTACAATTCCAGAGGGAAAGGGGTCCATCATGGCTGGCAGACAGCAGGCGTGGCAACTGGAGCATCAAGCTGAGAGCGCCTGTCTTGAACCACAGCAGAAGGCAGAGAGAGTGAAGTTGGAATGGTAGGAGGCTTTGAAACCTCAAACCCAGTGCCTAGTGTTGCACTTGCTCCAGCAAGGCCGTGTCTTCTAGATCTCCACAAACAGCACCACCTACTGGAGACTAAGAGTTCAAATGCCAGAGCCTAAGGGGCGTTCTCATTCAATCTGCCACAGCTGTCTAGGGTTCAAGGCCAAGTTGGGCTACATGAGACCCTGACTCTAAACAAAACAAAACAGAGCAGAACAGAGCAGAACAGTAGGGAACATCTATCTTACTGGGTCTTTCTACTATGGAACGCTATTCTGCTTGAAGAGAAAGGGAATTCTGGCACATGTTGTATGTGAATGAACCTTGGGGGCATGATGATAAATGCAATAAAAAAAATAACTTAAAAGTACAGATACCAGATGATTCTGCTCACACAAGGCCTAGAGTAATCAGATTCATAGGGATGGAAAATAGGATGGTGATTGTTAGACACTGGGAGGAAGGGTGAGGGGAGTTGATATTTGTAAGCAAAGAGCTGAAGTTCAGAATGATGACACATGGATGGTGATGAAGATGGCAAGTCAAGGCAGGTGGCCTCAGAGCCACAGGGCTGCACACTTACCAAGACAGCATGAGAAACCCTGTGGCATGCACAGTTTGTGAAAATTGTATGTATTTCATCTTATTATAAATACAATAGCGTAACATCCATAAGCATCAAATACACACACACACACACACACACACTCTCATACATGCGCACACATATACACAGAGGCATGTACATATGAAAACTCCACCCTTCCTACCTCAAGGTGCCTGTGAAGATGAAGGGCTCTGGCCATGGGTCCTGTGCCTACAGAAATGGGGTCTCAGCAGGTCTCAGTGTGGTCAACAGGACACCAGTGATTTCTGACTTTAAATGAGAAGTCTTCAGGTTCCTCTCTACTTCCCTACACTGAGAATTCAAAGGTGTAAAGGTCCCTTGTGTCAACACTGGACAACTGCTTGTGTGACTCCATTAAGATCCCTTCCTCCTGATAGTTCCTGTCCCTTCACAGTGCTGCAAATCCAAACTTCCAGTTCTTGGCATCTTTCAACATTTACCAATCCTGTAAAATCAGAGTATGGCTTGCTGACAAGACTGTCAGTGTCAGCAGGGCAAGGGCCGGAGAGACAGCTCCATGCTGCTGCCTGGAGTAGCCTGAAGGGTTCTTTCCAGAGACTTTTACTCTGGTGAAGACAGGATTTGTGACTTGGCTGCAGAAAAAGATTTCAGGAGTCTCTGTGAAGTAGAATCGGAGTTTATTAGAAAGAGATGTCAATAAGGCTTACCACGGGGCACTCAGAGTCAGAGAGGGGCAGTCAGGGAAAGGATAAGACACACCCAAGTGTTGGGTGTGAGCTTCTCAAGAGTCACATTTGTGTGTCTTTATAATAGCCATGTACGTGGTTTTGGTGGTTTCCGAAGTGGTTCGGTTTCCAAGGATAGCCAAGGAACTTCCCTGAGACTTTAAGGTTGTTGCTGGTGGACACTGGGTGGTTACATTGTATTCCCAGTCAGGAAGCAAAGAGTGAGGAATGCCTGCTGCTGCTCAGCTCCCTTTCCTCACTTATGCAGTCTAGGGTCCCAACTAGGGAGTGGTGCCAACCTCAGTAGGCTCTTCCCACTTAATTAACACAGCCAAGATCCCCCACCCCTCCAGAAGCATGTCCAAAGGCCTGTCTCCCGGATGTCCCTAGACCATGTCAGATTGACAATTGACACTAACCATCCCAGAGATTAATTTTAATTTTGGAAGTGATCAACATTAATAACTAAACCGGGACAAGACTTCACATCTGTATTCATAGTTAGCCACCTGACATGGTTCCTGGCCCTGTATTGTTTCTGGTACAGACAGATTTCAGGTTCTCTTTTATGGGTTTCAGTCTTTCTCCTCAACAGTTACTGAGAGCCTTGCTGATAGCGGTCATGCCCTGGCATTTGGGGAACCTGTTCAAAACAGGCACCTGTTCGATGCTCAACAAATGACTCCCTAATAAATGAACAACATTAAATCAACAATCATTATACTCTTGTATGGCGACAATTGTCTGGCAGTGACTCATCTCCTGCTTTCCTGCGTATTTCTTTTTTAGGATAAAGACAACATTGTAACATCTAATAGTGTCTTAAAACATTACCCTTGATCCCACAGATTTTTTAAAATATACTGAATATCCAATTATGTTATTTTTGACTTAATATATCCATAACATTTTCATGCTGTGACTCAGATTTCATAGTGATTATTTTTAATGGCCTGTGATTTACTCAGCCATGCCTCACAACACTGTCCCAATTTCTTGCTACCTTTTTCATAACAAGAGAAGACTTTTGTGCTTTTTCTCTTATTTGAATTATTATATTATTCAGTATTCAGTATTATTCAATTCAATATTATTTATAAAATTATAAATATCTCATTTTCAGATCTGGGATAATTCACATAGTGTGACAACATTTGTTTTTTTTTGTTGTTTTTTTTGCTATTTTGAGGATTACACTCAACTTCCTTTGCTTTTCAGTGACATTTGCATATAATCATGCATGCCAATGTGTGCTCTGTGCTATGCCTTTGCCCTCCTTAGTGGCATATTATCACATGACAGTTATTTTTACTGCTTAGATTCTGAAAGGCTTTGGAGGAGGAGGGCTTGGAAGCGGGGTTGCTCAAGGGAAAATAGGAAGTGGGCAAGAAAAGACTGGTGTGAGGCAATTGATAAGGAATGAGAGCAGGGATATTGATGACCGTGCCTGGCTATTAACCAGTCTGGCCACTGTCACTAGAGATGAAGTCGGTGGGTTATTATGGGATTAGAAAGTGAGAGTGAGGTAAGTACAGTGATCCCATTTCATTTTAACTACAAACACAAGGGAGGTGAGGATGAGCAGGAAATCACAGTGGAACAATATCTCTCTGTAGCCAAGGACAGGGGCATGTAAGTGGGGGAGGCAAACGGTAGAATTACTCCTAAGAGTCAGATTTTCCTTAATGTCTAAATGTATTTCAAGTCAAATTATTGCTCAGGGATAATGAAATGAAGAAATCTGATGAGCTCTTGTGTACCTTACCTCCTGGAGTAGTCCTGTCTCCACTGAGAGCCAAGCAGGAATTGGAAGGGTGACCTGCTCTGGTATTTGAGCTTTTCCCTTCTCCAATGCATGAATAATGCTGAAGGCAATAGGAACTGTTGTATTGTGGTTTAAAAAATGTCTACATTAGACATCTTGAATACTTGTAGTGAGGATGACAGTACCCATCCCTTACCTCTGATTCCTGGCCCATATTGTTTCTGGTATAGACATATTTTAGGTTTCTCTCTTTTCAACAGTTACTGAGAGTCTTGTTAACAGTGGCCATACTCTGGTATTTGGGAAACCTGCCTAGAACTAGACACCTATCTGATGCCCAACAAATGACTCCCTATTAAATGAATATCATTAAATCAACAAAGGTTCATTCACCTTGACTGGTAATGAGTTAATTGATCTGTGATTGCAAATGACTGAGAGAAGGCTTAAAACAGAACGAGGAGAAGGAGAGGGAATCAGGAGGGAGAAGGTTGGGAAATGGCAGACTTCTAGAGATGGATGGTTCCTCCCCTGAAATCACGATATGCTTCTTAGCTCCTGCTGGTTATAGAGACTCCCTTCTTTGGACCTCAGTTTTCTGTCCTCTAAAATGGGTTGGTTTTCTATCTTATACAGGTGTGTGTGTGTGTGTGTGTGTGTGTACACGCATGCACATGCACATGCACACTGGGGGTTATAAACAATAACATTAGGATACTTAAAACTTACTCAGCACATGGTAAGTGCTTAGTAGATAGGATTTTCCCCTCCTCCCATTCTCTGGGTTTATCTAGAACAGTGTATTTCTACTTTTATTTTTAGTCATGTGTCCTTCTCTTGATTGCAACATTTATTGGAAGCATTTGGAAATGGTAGGCAGGGAGACCACATTGTATGGTTCAAGGGGGAGGAATATTGCCTGCCCAGCCCTCCATTCTTCCTGTCACAGAACCTCCCATTAGACAGATTCCTCAAACGTCTCTGTATGAGACATCCTGGCTGCTTGACATGTCTGGTGCTGGTCACAGTCATGTGACCACTTCACCACATGCTAACTGCTGTTCGGCAGAGCCCAGGCAGACATGGGAGTCAGACCAAAGGAGCAAAGCTAGAGCTGGGGACAGAGTTTGCCTTTTGCAATCAAGAGTGAAAGGGAGCTGCACGTGGGTGGGCAAGATTCTAGACCCAGAGAAAAAGGGGTTGCCAGCTCTTAGCGTTTGCCAAGCAGATGTCGCTGTTTAAAATAGCCTTTTACACTTGGGGATATGGTTCACTGGGCAGCATGCTTGCCTAGCATGAAGGAGGCTCTGGGTTGGATCCCCAGCAGTATGTAAAAACTGGATGTGGTGGTGCACACCTCTAATCCCAGCACTCAGAAAGTGGAGACAAGAGAATCTGCAGCCTAAGGTTGTTTTGAACTACACAGTAAGTTGAGCCAGCCTGGGCTACATGATACCTGTCTCAAAAACAGGAAAAAACAAAAACCAACCAATCAACCAACCAAGCAAACAAACAGAAAACCAGCTTCTTGCTATGTATTAAAAGGAGAAAGCACCTTACAAGTGTATATTTCAGAATATTATGGTGGATGTGGGAAGAGCACATGTGTTTGAAGAATGCTATGATGAAACCCAATTCTTTGTATGCTAATTAAAATAAAATAATTATTTAAATAATAGGGAAAGACTTTTAAAAATGCTTTTCCCTTATAAGATTGCCATAGTTGGTACTTTAAAATGAACATCTGCAATATCATTTGTTTCTGGCATTCTCTATGTATTTATTAATTAATTCATATGGCACTTAATGAGTGCTCTGTACTAAGCATAAGGTTGTAAATGTAAGCAAGACTTGCTTCTGCCTTCAGGGAGTAGCCTAGTAGGAGAAGCCAGTATGCTATAGGGGCTTCAAGAGTGAGCAGAGATCGTACTGACTTGAGGTGGGTGGAGCTCCCATTGGACTTGTGCAGGAATGCAGATGATACCCTGAGGTCCTGAGGCATACCACATCCCCCCACCAATTCACATTCAAGCTGATGACAGAGTCTACAATTTCAGTTGTAATAATTCTTTCAACTAATTTGAGCTCGCTGGAAGTTATAAAATATAATTGTTGTAATGATTTTCAGTAATTTATATTTTTCAGCAATATAAATTATCACTCCTCACTGCATTGCCATTCGGCGGAATGTTAGTGCCCCAATAAAACCAATCTTTCATTTCCCTAATGACAGAAAGTATATTAGACATCTGAGTGTTGCAATTATAACCAGCATGATGATTGAAAAGTTAATTACTCTGCTTGAGGTGAGTCAGTGCTTCTAAGGACTTGGAAGAAATGTAGACAATTTTTTAAAACCAAATGTTTTGCACTTCAACTGTTTAATGGATAAAACCATCTGTTTTTTAAGTAAGGCAGTAATTTGAGCACTGGGTTTGTGTTTTTAAGGTGTTGTGGGGAGGGGATGAAGGAAACTAAGGAAGGTTGACCAGTTGGCTGAACTTGGAACAAGTAGTCAAAGTGATTAGTAAGATAAATAGAACCCTAGCCATAAGTCAGGCTTTGTGCCCAAGGACACAATGATTTGGCAGGGTTGTACCCAGCCCCAGGAAGTTAGCATGGCATTTGATGTGGGATGTCTTAGCAGAGTTTTAGGGCACTAGTTTCTTTGAGGGTAAAGTACCCAAGTCACAAGGAAGGTAGGATCAGAAAGACAAGTTATTATTTCCTTCCTGATCACATTTTGGCCTTGAAGTGAGCGGAGTTTGTGATAGACAGCTACACAGGTGCACAAAGTGCTCTGAGATGCTGTGAGGCTGACAAGAGGTGGTGGGATCACCCTGGAAAGAAGGAAGGTCTCCTATTCCCCTGAGATGATCTAGGTGTGGGAGCAACTGGCTTTACAGTTTTGGAGAAGGGTTCTCAACAGAGAGTGTGTGACGGGCTTGTGGACAGAACTAAGAAAATGCAAGATCAATATTGGGCAAAAGCCTAGGGAGTATCTCCATCCAGTCTGACAGAGGGCTCAGTGGATATGGGAACACACCGACTTCTCATTATCCCTTGGGCTATCTTAGTGGTTTGTGTGCAGAGAATGGTGGTGTTGACAGCCGTTGTGCTGCAGGAGTTCAAGGGCACGGGGGGGGGGGTGCTGCTAGCACACACACTGTGCTCGGAGGAATGAGGTACAAATTGCGGTCCAGTGCTAGTGGTACATGGGTTAAAGTCAGAGGTCAGGTTCAAGGGGTCCTGGGGGATGT
>CABHPH010131807.1:0-24323 GCA_902168325.1 Peromyscus nudipes | reverse complement strand
ATATTTGTGAGTCTAAAGTTTCATATCTAATTTTCTTTTATCATAACTAAGGAAAATTATAACTATAACTATTTAGTCTTCAATTACATCAAAGACCTCAGAAGGATATGATATTACCTAAGGAAACAGGAAATGCATTGTAAGCAACTTTCAAAATTCTGGAAATGACAGAGACAGCTGCCTGCCTTGACAGCCATCCAAAGTTCCTCTGCAATGTTGGGGCATCCATTCTTTAGCCTATAGGCCTAGAGTCTCTCAGTCACTTCTCTGTGCCCTGTAGAATGTCTGGCTGTTTCTCCTGCAAAGCAGGAAACTGAAGGACCAGTTCACCTTGCAAAGTTCAGTGGTCGACTTTCTATGGGTCCTGTATGTCCAGTTTATACAACATATTGTCAATCAGTCAATGCAAGGGCACTTTTTTGCCCAGTGGCTAACTTTTGCCACAAAGAAAGCAAACTCTATAATGAGTTTATTCAATGTCATCATTCTCCTTGAAGAGAATGATGTCTCATTATCCAGAAAAGTCTACATTTTTTAAACATTTTAAATGCCATATTCTGTAGGTCTTTGAAGTGTTTGAAGATTACCTACTTAATTGAAATATATCTATGTATACCTAGAAAACTTAACTAACATGACTATAAGTTTGATTATCATAGATGACTAATTATTAATCTGTATTTCTTAATTATACACTACAATTTTAAATGAGCCACACAAACATAATACCTTAAACAAAAGTAGAAATATACATAAAGTATAAGAAAATTAACTTTAAATTTGTAATAAACAAAAATCTATAGCAATGTAAAACATTTTAAACAAGTTGTTGCTGTTTAAAAGTAGGTTCAATAATCTACCCTTTTATCCTATCATATCTATAGTTCTTCTAAAGAAGAAAATTCTTTAGAAAGAGACTGCATTTATAATCAACCACCTTTAAATAAAAATGAACATTTATAAGCAATATTTTGGAAATTTGGGCATAGCTTCTCCTATTACTTCCTGCTGATAGGGGACGCTGGTAATTTTATGGGGATCCTGAGAAAATTAAGAATTATAGTTAAATCTTAGCTGTAGTATCTGTGAGAATGGATCATCTCAGCCAGTTGCTTTGAAACTGATTTTGGATGTTGGATGATCTGAGTCATCGTGTCATCGAAGACCTTTCGGGGGTCTTGGCTGATCAAACCATGTAAGTCTAGAAGCAATCCATAGGTTCTCATCTTCTGTGGAAACAAAAGCAGAACCTCTTTTCCAAAGCAACATATGCTTAGACACAAGTTGTGATGTCAAGATACCTTTAAAATATACATATTGGTTTCACTTAGCAGCCTTTTCAATCGAATGTCTCTCTGCAGTTAAAAATCCCAAAGACAACATAATCCAGACTCTGTATGATTTCCATCTTTACATGGCTTATTTTTATATTACTTTTACTGTTTCTCTAAAGACTTTATTTTTGAAACTATTTCTTTATATAACTGTCTATATTCATTTTCCTCTCTCTTCCAAGCCAACATATATTTCTACATGCACTGTAAACCATTTAAAGTCTTATTCCATCTGATTCTGCCTTATTGTGAATCTATTGCTTTAAACTGCAGTGACTAATACTGAAGCAGCAGCTTGTAGACAAATTTTTAAATGGTCTTATTAAATAAAAAACATGAAGCCAAATATAGGGGTGAAAACCTGAGAAAGATCAGAGGAATAGGAACAGCCACATGTAACCTCACCTCACCAACTCCACAGCTTCAAAAATCGAGCTACTTCCTGTCTACCCATGTCTATATACCTTGCTGTTCTGCCATCTCATTTGCTCTCTCTGTTCAGCTACATCACTTCCTCTTCCTGCCCAGCTCTGTCACTTCCTGTCTGTCCGTACAGACCTCCAGACCTCCGTGGTTAACTAGTGTTGGAATTTAAGGTGTATGCCACCACGCCTCTCTCTGTTCCCAGTGTGGTCTTGAACTCACATAGATCCAGACAGATCCCTGCCTCTCAAGTGTGTGATTAAAGGCGTGTGCTAACATTGTGTGATTTTTGTTTACTTTAGTGGTTGGCTTTTTCCTCTGATCTTCAGTTAATTTTTATTGGGGGACACAATACATCACCACATTTCCCCTTTTTTTGTCTAATAAAAAATTTTAAAAAATTTAAAAAAAGTTATAACTAGTATAAGAAAAACTATATACAATAAGTACAATAACTATATACAATATATACAAGCACTAAATACATCAACAATGTCTAATCCATTTGCATTTGACAAATTCAGAGAAAATATTCCATTATCTATCCTATTTTGGTGAGTCTAAAATGTACCTAATTCACTTTCTATCCTAACTTATATTACCAACAGAAAACTATCTTATGATGTCTTTCAAACTCATACATTTAATACCTCTTAGTGAGTTTCTTTTCTGAATTTCTTACCAAGAAAACTATAACTATCGAATCTTCAACTCCCTCAGAGACCCAATAAGGAAATAATATTACCTAGTAAAACAGGAAGTGCAAACAAGCAACTTCCAAAAAATGTGAGTTATGACATAAACAGCCAGCTGCCTGGACAGTCACCTGAGGTTTCTCTGCACATTGGGGCATCATCTTCAGCCTACAGGCTTAGCATATCTGACAGACTCATTTGTGAAGCAGGATATATGCAAGGTCTACAGCCAGACCTCACATTTGATGCAAGTATTCCATGTACCAGATAAACTTGAATTCCACCAGTGTCCTGTCATGATTCAGGATTTTAAATTCTGGAAATTGCTGGTATTTTTGGAATTCAGCTTCCCATTCTTCTTGGCTTATGGGTGGCTTCATCTCCTTTATTAAATGCCAGTCTACCATTGAGAGTCCAGACTCTGTCAGCCTAGTTACTCCTCCAGGAATAACTATTTCAGCTACTATTCCACTGCACACCAGGAGCCATCAGTCCACTGCCTGTTCAGCTGCCTTTGAAGGAAGTGGCACTGTACCTTTTCCGGATTGCAAAGCTACTTCAGCAATGGTGCCATATTGCCCTGGCCTCAGAGGACACCTGTTGCCAAAGCTGCAGCCACACTTGTCTTAGCAAGTATCGGTAGCCGTGTGTGTGTGTGTGTGTGTGTGTGTGTGTGTGTGTGTGTGTGTGTGTCCTGCTTGTCCATTTTGGATAGCATAATGTCAGCAGTTGATGCAAGGGCACTTTCTTGTCCAGTGGATAACTTTTGCCACAGTGAAAGTAACTCCATGTGGAGGTTCTTCAATGCCTATATCTTCTCTGAAGTAGATTGGTGCTATCAGAAGCCGATATGTCTCACAGTCATAAAAAAAGGAAAAAAAAACTATGTTATTAAAACATCCAAAATGCCATATTTTGTAGATCTCTGAAGGGTTTGGAGATGACCTGTCTATCTAAAATATATCTTTGCTCAGCCTTGAAAACATACGTGATATGACTACCAGTTTGATTGTAATGTCTAACTACTAACTTTCATTTCTTTATATCCTAATAGTTGGTAATAATAACATTCAAGGATTAGCAAATTGCATTGCATTGTTAAATGAACTGTATAGGTACAATACCTTGAACAAGATTAGAAATATACATACAGTATTTTCTAACAAAATCAATCTCAAATTTGTATCAATATACATAATTTGTATACAATATACAAAAATCCAATCCAATGTAAAATATTTAAAACTAGTAGTTGCTTTCTAAAAGTAGATTCAGTAATCTACCTTTTTATCTTATCATATCTATATAAAATTTGTAGCAATATATACAATTTGTATACAATATACAAAAATCCAATTCAATGTAAAATATTTAAAAATAGTAGTTGCCTTTTTAAAAGTAGATTAAAAAATCTACCTTTTTATCTATATAATATCTATATCCTCCGTTTTTTCTTTTCAGAGTAGATTCAATAATCTACCCTTTATTCTATCATTTCTATATTTTTTCAGAGTAGATTAATAATCTACCTCTTATCTATATCCTCTTTTTTCTTTTTCTTTTTTCTTTTTTTCAAACAAGAACCTTAAATCTAATCTCCTTTGTTTAGTCTTTTTCCTGACCATTAACAATAACAACTTGTAACCAATCATCCTAAACAATGACAATTATCCAAAACCCATTGAAAGACAAAAAGACACCTGCCCCACCTCTTGGGAATGTGGGTGTCATGTTCTTAAAATTGCTTCCTGCTGTTTGGGGGCAAAGGCATCTTTAGGGGATCCTGAAAAGAAAAAAATTTGGGTTAATTGTCAAGTCCTGGGAAAGATAGCTACATCATTTGTTGTCCAGTCTCTGCATAATGTGAAAGTGCAGGCCTTATCTCAAGTCCTCAATCGAGTAGTCTTTGAGGCTGGATCATCTCAGCTAGCCATATCAAAATTGTCCTGAGCAGTTTTTGTCCAAAGCTATTCTTTGGGTGATGTTTGTCAGCTTAGTGGTCTTATTATTGTCCATGTGGAATTGCCATTGTGGGGCCTCATCATCTTTGTGGAGACTTCAGATTTACTGTTAGGCCTGGTCATGATTCCCTGCAGAAAACTGATAGAGACTCCAACACAAAAAACATGTATATGCAGCTAAATGAAGCCTTTTTTTCTAGAATTAGTTAGTACTCTGTATTACCATTAATAGCATAACAAAAGTTTAAAATATGTATATGCTGCTAGCCACAGGAAAATGTAATGGAATTCAGCTACTATCACAAAAGCTACTACTTGGAAAAGTCAAGGACTTCTCCAAAGGTCAAGCCATGGCTGAAGAAGTCTTGGTGATAATTTAGCTTTTGTATATATATATTAGCTGGTTCCTAAAATGATTTTCTTGTATGCTTCCAAGAACTCCTAACTGTATTTATCTAAAATGTCTATCAAGCATCCAAGGCCAAATGAAACAACACCTGTCTCCTAGGTCAGGAGGATAGCTTTATTTCTTATGCAATTTAGGGTGAGACCCTCCTTACTTACAGCCTTACTAATAGACTCCTAATTTCTTACCTAACCACTTCTAGGAATGTAGATTGAGCACATAAATTCCCTAGCTCTCTATTGACCTCCTCCTTTCCACTCCCCTTTTGGGTTGTAAATGAAAGCCTGGTGGTCACCGCCTGAGGAAAATTCTTACCTGCCTTTATGACCCTGTAAGAATTCAAGCCTGGTGACCTTGCTCTGGCAGAGGATCACTACTGCTTGGGTTTTATAACTGAACACCTCAGAGACTTGGGGGAACTGAGAGGTATAAGGAGAGAGAGGAGGATTTTTGAAGAGAGAACTTGAAGATGAGACAGAGAAGAGACAAGAGAACAGAAGAACTAGATGGGTAAGAACTGGAGAGGAACGAACTAGATGGGGAAGAACTAGATTAAAGGGATAAAAGAGAGTACCAGAAGAACAAGATGGAAGATGAGGAAGAGCCAGATAGGGAAGAACAAGATGAGAGAGAAGGAGATGGGAGAGGAGCTGATATGGGAAAGAACTAGATGGATGAGGACCTAGATGGGGCAGAACCAAGATGAAGGAATTAAGATAGAACTTAGAGGGGACAGCAGATAAATGTAGAGAGAAATCAAGCAAGAAAGGAGCTGGGCTTGAGAGCAGAATAAAAGCTTACAGAGAGAGAACTGACACAGAATAATAAAGTTATGGACTAAGGAGTTTTGTGTACATAGATTCATTTCATATCATCAAAGATTAATTATCAGCTGATTGTAGATTCTTCCCGGACCCTAGGAGGGGACTACTGAGGGGCTGGACTCCCATAGTCCCATATATATATATATATAATTTTGATATAAAATTTATACCTTAATGATGGGGTAATGTCTTTCTGTATGCTGTGAATATGTGTTGTTCTGATTTGTTGATAAATAAAGCCGTTTGGCCTATGGCAAGTCAACTTAGAAGCAGGCAGGAAATTCAAAAAGAGAAAGACAGGAAGAAGGTGGGGAGAGAAGCTAGAGAGCTGCCCAAGGAGCAACATGTAATGGAATGCAGGCAGATAAAGTCATGGAACATATGGCAATACATAGATTAATAAAAATGGGCTAATTTAAGATATAAGAGCTAGCTAACAGAAGCTTGAGCCATAGACCATCCAGTTCATAATTAATATAAGCCTGTGTGTGTCTATTTGGGTCTGAGCAGCTGCAGGACTGGTGGGTAAGAGAGATTTGTCCTGACCACCGGCAGGCTGGGACACAGAAAAGCTCTGACTATAACCCACAGCCAGACATTATGCAAAAAGTGAAAGACCTTGGAACACTGAGCCCTAAGTGAGATGTCTCCATCAAATCCCTCCCCTCAAGACTCAGAGGAACCTGTAGAAGAGGAGGCAGATAAATAGTAAGACCCAGAAGGGATGGAGGACACCAAGAAAACAAGCCCCTCTAAATCGACAGGGTCAATGCACATATGAACTCAGAGAGCCTGAAACAGCATTCACAGGGCTGTAAGGATCTGCACCTATGGCTGAAAGAAGAAGTGGACATGTCCCCATCCCTAAATCAGAAGCTATCTCCAATTGATAAACACTTGCAAATAAAAGTTTAGTTTCTTCCAAGGCAGTCTCACTGGGGAAACAAACTACTTTTAAGGGTAGGCAGCATGTCCAGCAGTAGACGGCCAACAGAAAATGACCCAATGACATCTTAGGAGGTTCCTTGTCTCATAAGGTCATTATTTTATTTTATTTTTTAATTTTATCTTATCTTAAATTTTAATTTATTTTATATTTTTTCCCTTTTCATGTATATTATGGCTTTCAGTTTAGTGTTTTTATGGGATTCCATAGTGTACAAATGAATGGGTCTCAGCAGCTATATATTTCTTGTGCCTTTTTCTGTCTGTCTGTTTCTTTCTGTTTTGTCTTATACCAATGTGTTAGTTTTGTTTTATTTTATTATATACTATCATTCCATAGAAGCCTGTTTGTTTTCTTCTAATGAGAGACAGAAAGGGGGTGTATTTGGATGAGAAGAAGGGAGGAACTGGGAAGAGTAGAGGGAGGAGAAACCGTAACCAGGATATATTATGTAAGGGGGGAAAATCCATTTTCAATAAATGGGAAAAAAGAAAAAGAAAAAAGATTCTTTCCCAGTCAGTGTGATTCATCAGGGCAACTCAGTTAAATGGTGCTAATGTATAAAACCCCATTCAAAAAGTATTCAACCCAGAAGCAGTCCTTAATTAGGTGCCCTGCCCAGCCTGGGGCAAGAACATGTCAGTGAGTTGGATGAAATCACATACTTTTCAAGGTTGCAGGTGGTAAAAGGTTTG
The DNA here is from genome assembly GCA_902168325.1 of Peromyscus nudipes. Lineage (NCBI taxonomy): Eukaryota > Metazoa > Chordata > Mammalia > Rodentia > Cricetidae > Peromyscus > Peromyscus nudipes. Next base: position 17,039 of record CABHPH010131807.1, on the reverse strand, counting down.
TGTGGGGGGCCACATGATCACCAGAGAAAAGGAAGGCTGACAAGAGGCTCTTTACGCTGAGCAGGAGGAGCTGCAGGAGACGCTGCAAGGCATGGGCCACATGCAGGTCTTGTTTCTCAATGGGTTCAAACGTGCGGAAACAGGGCAGGTGGGCAGAACTTGCCGGGAGACATTTCAAAGCTTAATGTGGTCAGTGATGGAATGAGATGCAGAGTAAGCTTTCTGCCCCATGTTCGCACAAGTATTCAGGAAGCTGTGCCATTGAAGGTATTCTTTTCACCGTTTGGAAAGCTGGGCTAGCCGGGTTACATGCTTCCAGCTCAGAGAGTTGATTACCCCAATGAGGCACTCATATATTATCAAGGATATGACTCATCTCCAAGAGATGATTTTTTTCTCCTCTTTTCCTCAAAAATATAAATAATACATGCAGAATTTAAATGTTTATTTACAGCAACCTAATATTGTTAAAATTACTATCTTGGCATGAGAAGAATTTTCATTGTTTTACTCATTGTGTCCAGTATCATATTGATTGAACATCTAATATCAACAATAATTTATAACGATAATAGTGAACATGTATAGGTTAGGTGTAAGTCACTGGTCTCAGAACATATTAGCCCATTTAAAAATAGTTACAGCCCTGTAAGCAAGTTTACAATATTATCCCTAGTTTACAGATGAGGGAACAGAGTCACAGTGACATCAAGAGACTCAGACAGGGACAGTGGTCGGTCTCAAACCTGGACAATTTGTATTTGGACTGCCACTCTCAACAACCATAGCAACTACTTGTTTCATGGAAAAAACACAAGCTTAGAACTGACTATATGTTAGGTACAATGCCTATAACCCACAATATTTTTAGGGACTGTCTTAGTTAGGGTGACTATTCCTGTAATGAAACACCATGACCAAAAGCAATTTGAGGAGGAAAGAGTTTATTTTCCTTACACCTCCACATCACAGTTCATTATCCAGGGAGGTCAGGTCAGGGATTTCAAGCCAGAACCTGGAGGCAGGAGCTGACACAGAGACCATGGAGGAGTGCTGCTTACTGGCTTGCTCCTTAGAGATTGCTCAGCCTGGTGTCTTATAGAACTCAGAACCACCAGCCCAGGGATAGTCCCACCTGGGCTGGGCCCTCCCCATCAATCTTAATTGAGAAAGTGCCCCATAGGCTTGCCCACAGTCCAGTCTTAAGGAGATATATTCCCTCCTTTCATATGACTCTAGCTTGTGTCAAGTTGACGTTAAAAACTAACTGGCACAGGGGCTTATAAAAATATTTAACTACTCTTAAGTTTAGGAGAAAAATGAAATCATGACATTTGCAATAAAATGGATGAAGCTGGAAGTCATTATGTTAAGTGAAATAAACCATACCATAAAGATAAATACCACATGTTTTCTCTCATATGTGGATCCTAGATTTTAATGTGTGAGTCTGGGTCTGGGTCTGAATGTAAGCCATGAAACTAGAAAGGGGACTATGAGAGGGGAAGAAGAGAACTTAAGTGAGGGTGTGTGTATAATGAATGCATGTGACATGAAAGCAGAAGAAGAGGGGTATGGGAAGAGAGGAAGAGAACCATGAGAAGAAGGGGGAGGGGGATGAATAACAAAGTATACATGAAAATTCCATCATGAAATCCATTACTTTGTATACTGACTGAAAATAATAAACCTGGAGCTGAGGAAAATATTTTTATTTCTTTTGTTTTGAAAAACCAAAACCAAAAAACCAAAAGCAAACCAATCTCTGTTATGGTGAGAGAACCCTAGAGGCCAATACGTACCCAGGAAGCTCTACCAGGGAGAATTTCAAAACGGGTTTCTCGGAAAAGGTGGCATTGCAACTAGGCTTTGGGGACAGCTGGTTCCTGTTCATCCTTTGCAGTGGCGGCAAAGGAATGGAAAGGCTGCCAGGGACCTTTCAGAGACGACAAAATCATTGTTAGCAGAAGCAAGCAGGAAGATGGGAAACAATCGATCCAACACGTGTGGGAGAGGTGAGTGTTGCAGGCAGGGATTTACTTCATTTGCCTGCTGGCAGGATCCGACCTCTAGACAGCAGTAGGGGAAGCACCCTGAGTCAGGGCAGGAGTGCCAAAGTCACTTAATGCTGCAGGCTATACCGTCTTGTCTGGAAACAGAGTGACTCTGTGGAGAGCCACACAGAGGTCTGTGTGCCGAAGGTGTCCGACATGCTTGTCAGAGAAATAATATTTGCCCTGGGTTGGTAAGTGTGAAGGGGGCTGCTCTTTTGCAAGGCAGAACTAAAGCACTTCTTAAAAATGGAAGTATACAGGCAAGGAAGGCATTTTCCTTGGTGGAATTTGATCTGCTAGGTGGAAGAATATCCCAGATGCAGAATTTGCAGGTATAAAAGGCGCTAGTGTGTCTAACCGAAAAATGTGAAAGCTGACCAGAGTTAACTATTCAAGGATTAGAGATGAATTTCTTTATAGTGCAGGCTTAAAAAAAAGTCTATTTTAGTAATACTCAGTTGTCCAGTTTAACAAACATGGATTTGCTAAAACCATGGATAGGGATATGTTATTATTAATACTCAATAAACACTCACAGCAAAGAATTTTGAAAGAAACATTTTCTTGGCAATAGTACCATACCTTGTTGATGCAAAGGTATGAGAGACCTCTGCCCTAGCTCTGTCCTTCCAAAATCCCACTCTGAAGCACTGTCCTTAAAGTCTCTCTTATTCTGATACTCAGACTGGAACCCACTTGAACTCAACTCCCTCATCTCTAGGGAGTGTTCTCTGTTCTCTGTTTTCTATCCCATTCATCTGAGGTTGACCAGATGCCTCTAGGAGATGCAGACCCTGTAGCCTGACCCAGATCAAGAAGGGTAGCCTGGGACTAGACAGATGATGCTCAAACATGAAGATCTGAGTTCAATATCAATTCTAACTTATAACTCTGGCACCATAGTTTGCACCTGTAATCTCAGTTTTGGGGAGGCAGAGGCAGGAGGACCCAGGAACTTGCTTGGCAGCCAGTCTAACCAAATCTACAAGCTCCAGGTTTAATGAGAGACTCTGTATGAAAAAATAAGGTGGAGAGCAATTAAGAAAGATACCTGATGTCAACCTCTACCATTCTCATGTGTATATAAACATGTACACACACACACACACACACACACACACACACACACACACACACAGGGGTAGGAAGTGGACTGGATGGTTCTTTCTCAGGTTCCTTCATTCATCTAAAATTTACTTCAGATAGTTTATATAAAAAATATTTTCTGCTTCACAAGACCCCACCCCTAGATGAAGAATATAGGCAATTGAAATTCTCCCACTTAGACTGATAATGGTCCCCCATAAAAGCCATAGAGTAGCTAACCAAAACCCTATTCCAGGCACGAGAAGTCCCCTTTTGAGTTGTTGATCAGGGGAGTCCAAGAAACTTCCCAAACGTTATAGGCTATTGCTATTGCTCTTGGTTGTCTTCCAGAGGATGAAGGTGAGCTGCTACTGCTGAAGACACATGTATTCAGGCACAAGACCCAGAGGATCTGAGCTGGATTCTAACCTGAAAGCCTCCTTCCTCTCTCAGGTTTAACTTTCATGGAACTAGAAGTTGTCACAATTTTCCAAAGGAGGGAAGCAGCCAATAATCCTACCCAGATAGTATGCCTATGAACCACAATAACATCTAGCATGGCATGATAACTCTAGAATTGCAATAGTGGCACTCATATCTTGGCAGTAACCAACAACTGTCTAAATTGAACTTAAAGCCCCACTCAATAAGAGGTAGATCATATCTGTGGGAGTCTGCTGGAGTCCAGCTCTGACTTGCTCCCACCTTTTGAAGGGTTCTTGGGTAGAGGAGAGAGGAATGAGGAAATACTAGGTAGAAAGATAGAAAGGGACGATAAGAAAGACAGAAACACAGGACAGCTTCAGGAGGGCCCTGGGTCAATACCCCGTCACCCAGAGTTTTATTCAAACGGGTTTTTAAAAATATGCCAAAGGGAGAGGCAAAAGACCTCCCCCTTGTTAGATCAAAGCACACTATACAGTCAAGTGTAGACACTTTAAAACACCTGGTACCCATGCCAGTGGTCAAATCATCCCATTATGCAGCCCTGCTGGATAAAGCAAGTTCAGATTCTCTGACCCTGAGTAATTTGGGCCCCCATAATGTCTGATACTAGAAACCTAGTCAACCACCTTGGGCTAGTGAGGTCATGAATCTTGGAGGAGAACCTATAACCATCACTTTACTCGGCCAGCATAATTCCTGATGACATTCTAAATATTTATCCCTAGACCGACAGATAAGTGTAGCTTCCACCCCTTATCGGAGAAACTTCTCTTTGCAATAGATGGAGATCCTTACAGATAACCACAACTGATCACACTGCACTGAACAAGTGTTGTATGGTGCCCAGCCACAACTGGTACACCTACAACATACCTCCTGCACCTGAGACTCAGGGAACATTTAAGAAAAAGGAACCGAGGACTGTAAAAAAAGAGCTCTAAGCAATTAGTGACTGCTAAGAGAGGGAGAATTGGTCTTCTCTAGGGATGAGCCCCCTGATAGATTACCCAAGCTTACATGATCCTCCCTAAATACATACACATATGAACAACACTAAACAGACTCAGCAGGTTGTATATTTATATATACATATGTATGTATGTATGTATAACAAGAAGAGGTTATGAAGTTGAGAGAAAGGGGGGGGCATGGGAGGAGTTGGAGAGGGGAGACTATAGGGTGGAAACAGTGTAAATACAATATCCATTTATGAAATTCTCAAAAAATAGTAAGTATTGGAAAATACTTTCCCTGATCCTACATATTCCAGGAGTGTCTCTATTTATAGATAAGGAATATTTCTCAAAAGAAGTAAGAAGGGGAAGTCAGCTGAAACTCCACCAGACAGGAAGGAATTTATGATGTACAGTTTGGAACTATTTGCACTGTAAAGTCATCCATGAATTATGAAATTATTAAAACTGCTCCCCTAGAATCAGATAACTAAGAGGGTTGTTTAGAGTCAGGAATGCACCCTCTGGACCATTTCTTAGTAAGCCTATCCCTTGTAATATCATTGTTGGCAACACAGCCTGGACCTACTGCATGCAGGTATTCCACTAAATACTTTAAAACAGCGTTTTATTTATTCCAAGAACTTCAGAAAGTCATTACAATCACCCACGGTCTTGAATGTGCCCATGATTGTCAATCCACCAAGTGGCACAGGGTTAAAAGCCAGATAATTAGTTGCCTCTGCCCTTGTTCAGAAGGCACTTGTGGATCTGCTTGGGAGGGACTCCTTTCCCCTCCCCACCCCCCTGTCTGCCTGCCAGCAATAGGTTCAGTTTTCTGCATGATCACAATGGCAGAATGCATATTCAAGATTCCCGTGGCCACCGGCTCCTGCTTTACATGTCAGCCATGGTAACCGGGCTTCTGGTTCACTTCCTATGACAATACAGTGGCTTCCTCCCCACTTTCAGGCACGGCATCGGAATTAGTTGACCATCCCTCTACTCTTGCTCCACTCATACCTCTGGTCCTGCTTCCAGTATAACAGATATTTCAGAACCAAGGCGCCTCCTTCTTTCCCTTCCCCAGCTTTCAGGACCTTTGCTTTTAGGTTTTGTCTATTTGCATACTTCTAGATTCTCCTGAGTTTGTCTGCTGATCTAGGCTGACCTGGGCTTCCCCTCGCGCAGTACAGGGCTGAGCACTAGAGGTGTGCTTATCCCAACTCCAGCCTTCCTTCTTCCAAACAAACCCTTCTTAGTCTCTCATCTCTTATGTTAAAATAACAAATGTAGAGGTCTGGCAATATGGCTCAGTGGTTAAGAGCACTGGCTGCTCTTCCAGAGGACACAGGTTCAATTCCCAGCAGCCACATGACAGCTCACAACCACCTGTAACTCGAGTTCCAGGGGACCTAGACCTCACACAGATATACCGATGCAGGCAAAATATCAATGCACATAAAAATAAACGAATCTTAAAAAAAAAACAAATGTAGACAATATCTCTTTAAAGTTGCCTGGGGGTCAGAGTTAATAGCAAGCCATAGCAGAAGCTGGGCGGTGGTGGCGAATGCCTTTAATCCAATCATATGGCAGGCAGAGTCTGTGTGTTCAAGGACATAGCCAGCTTGGAGACACAAGCCTTTAATCTCAATACCAACCATAGAGACCTGGAGGTCTGTATAGACAGGCAGGGACGAGGAGGTCATGTGGTTGGGTTTACAACCAATGAGAAGGCAGAACAGAAGGTCAATAAAAAGACAGACACACAGGAAGTAGGCTTCTTTCTGAGGGGAAGGACGGCAGCAGCAGCAAGGGGTAAGAAGGAGGTTTTAGTCTCAGCTCTTAGCTACTGCTCTGACCTCTTGGGCTTTTAACTCTGCATTTGGCTCTGTGTTTCTTATTTAATAAGACTGTTACATCTACAGACAGTGGCCACATGCCAAATGCTACCCTTGGTTATCTGCCTCTGCCCTCTCCACTGTTGTTACCCCCAAAGGGTTTTCCAAGGCAGGAGGGTTGTCCAAATGCTCCTCTCCTCAGCATGAGGGCTTACTAGAAACCCATTCAGCTCCATTGCTTGTGGACAGGCCACAGGCTGCAAAAATAATATCAAGTTCTGTGAGACAATGGGGATAGAGTTTAGAAGTCTCAGAGTTGCCTTGGTTCTGAAAAACCTCCATTTAATCATCTGAAGCTAGCCCAACTTCCAGAGCATCAGGTCCCCCTCTCAGGGAACAGAGTTTCCTGAATTCTTAAGAACCTCCCAGCTCACAGGCAGAGCCTTTTTTGTAGGTCTGATTCACAAAGAAACTGGATCTTCGTCAGGAAATTCCACTCTTGGAAAATTCTTCGTGTTTTTAGTGAGCTGAAAATGACCATTTTCCTGTGGCTCCTTGTCCCTCTGATTAAATGTTCCCTCTTCCTTGTATGTGTCCCAACATTGTGCCACTAGAATATTTCTTTTTCTTTTCTAAAAAATATATTTTTAATTTCGTGCATAGACATGTGCGTCTGTTGTGTGGATATTCACATGTGTGTGGGTGACCACAGAGGTCATAAGAGTGTGCTGGATCTCTGGGAGCTGGGCTTACTGATGACCGTGAGTCATGTGATATGGTTCTGAAAGAGCACCTAGTGCTTTTAACTGCTGAGTCGTCTCTTCAGCTAACGCCTCAAAGACACTTTGCACTTACGGTTATCTCCTCTTCACTAGAGTAGATCTCTCTCTGTCTCTGTCTCTGTCTCTCTGTCTCTCTGTCTCTCTGTCTCTCTGTCTCTCTCTCTCTCTCTCTCTCTCTCGTGTGTGTGTGTGTGTGTGTGTGTGTGTGTGTGTGTGTATTTCCTAGCATCGCCTCATTTGATGCAGTAACCATGTCAGTGAACGAACTGGAGCTCTGAAAGACAGACAAGGCTGGCAGGAATAAGACACAATCAGCATAAATGCCACTTATACTGCTCACTGGTATTGTTATAAGAATTATAGGCCAGCCTGGGCTACCAAGTGAGCTCCAGGAAAGGTGCAAAGCTACACAGAGAAACCCTGTCTCGAAAAACCAAAAAAAAAAAAAAAAAAGAATTATAGATTTGGAGAAACACGAGGTAAAAAGTATCATTGAATATGTGATACAGTGTGAAGAAATGCTTTGTAAGGGGCAATAAATGGTTCAAATTCTGGAGATTTCATTCATAATTTCTGCAATATATACCTTTAATTTAAAAAACTTAGTTATTTTTTATATATATGAATGTTTGCCTACATGTATGTATGCCTGCCACATACATGCCTAGTGCCTGGAAGGTCAGAAGAGAGTACTAGATCTCCTGGAACTGGAGTTTAGTTTTTGAGCCACCATGTGGGTGCTGGGAAATGAATCCAGGTCGTTTACAAGAACAAGTTCTCTTAATGGCTGAGCTATCTCTCCAGCTCCCCAATCTACACCTTAAAAAAAATTACAGTTAGGCAAAGGATACAGTGATTTGAACTTGTCCTTATAAAAGGGAGCAAGTTTTTATTAGGTCTTGTGGTTTGAAAGAAAATGGCCCCCAAAGGGAGTGGCACAATCAGGAGGTGTGGCTTTGTTGGAGTCAGTTTGGTCTTGTTAGAGGAAGTGTGTCACTGTGGGGGGAGGAGCTTTGAGGTCTCTTTTCTCAAGTTTCAGTTAGTGTGACCATCAGTCAACTTCCTGTTGCCTGCCTATGAAGATGTAGGACTCTCAGCTCCAGCACCGTGTCTGCCTGCATGCCACCATTTCCCCCTCCATGCTGATAATGGACTGAACCTCTGAAACTGTAAGTGAGTCACCTCAATTAAATGTCTTCCTTATAAGAGTTGCCATGGTCCGTTAACAGATTAGAAGCAAGATTGTAAAACATCAGTATTGAACTTCTGCCCTCCGGGGTCCTCCCATTGTGCTGTAAGCCTGTATTTAAGACCTCCTCCCCCCCTCAATAAATGACATTCGGCATTTAAAATTTATATGTATATATATAATTGATGAATACTGCGAATGTAATCTATGAATACCACAAATGTGATTAATATCATGAGTGTAATTAATGAATATCATGAGTGTAATTTAAAAAAAAAAAAAAGAGTTGCCATGGTCATGGTGTCTCTTCACAGCAATAGAAACCCTAACTCAAACACGTCTGTTAAAACACAGCTCATATTAGATTCTTTATTTGTATTAAAAAGTTTTTCCAGCCAGGTGGTGATGGCATGTGTCTTTAATCCCAGCACTTGGGAGGCAGAGGCGGGTGGATATCTTAGTTCCAGGCCAGCCTGGTCTTCAAAGCAAGTTGCAGGACATCCAGGGTTACACAAAGAAACCCTGTCTCAAACAAACAAACAAACAAACAAACAAAGTTTTTTTTCTAGTATTTGTTTGTTTAGGAGTTTAACAGACAATGAACAAACAGTAAATGTCTGTCTGTACATTCAGTTGGAGCCCGTGTTACTAACATACCTGGTTGTAAAATTTGCACAAGGGTGATAAGATGCCTTCACCTGCATGCGGTGTCCTCCAGAGGAACAACATGGACTGAAAACTCCCAAAAGGACTTGATTTTAAGGAATCTTAGAGACTAAGAAGCCCAAAATGAACCGTACCTGGAGGGCATGCCCTCAAGTCAGGCTACAGACAGCTGCCCCAGAGAGCACAAGCGACTCTGGACTTAAAATGTTTAGAAAAGAAAATCAGAAGCCCATGAGGAAAACACCCCCAAAGGATGCTGGGCGTTAGAATCACCAGATAAAAATGTAAAATGCTGGCAGAAATAAAAGTGATCTCAAGCCGAGCGGTGGTGGCACACACCTTTAATCCCAGCACTCGGGTGGCAGAGGCAGGCGGATCTCTGTGAGTTCGAGGCCAGCCTGGTCTACAAAGCAAGTTCCAGGAAAGGCGCAAAGCTACACAGAGAAACCCTGTCTCGAAAAACCAGAAAAAAAAAAGTGATGTTGAAAGAAGAGGGATCTAAAATGACCAGTTATGAAAAAGAACCAAATGAGCTCATTTTAAAATTGAAAAATATGAAAAGAAGCCAAACGAAATTGCAGTGTTGTCCTAACGGGTACCAAAACAAAGAAGATGGGACTGTGAACAGGCAACTGACCCGTGAACCTGCTGTTCAGCAAGGAGATAGCAGCCGTTTCTGGAGTTTAGCATACTATTGAAGGCAAACGAGGACCCAGAAAAGCTTCATATCCGTGAAGAGGGATGACTCCAGCCATCCCCTGACTGGATGGAGGCTGCTGGGGAAGGGCGCTAGGGTTGGGCTAACTGAAGTGGGCACCGTTGGATGACAGGATTAGATGCACATCTGGTCTTCTCTGCTTGGTGCTCACAGGAAGCCAAGACGGAAACTGCAAAGTTGACCATCCCTGAACAAGCCTTGACTGCTGGGGACAGAGCTCTGTAGAGGCTGTGGGAGGGACTCTGGGGCCTCACTTGGCTCAGAATTGTTATGAGCTCTGGCCATTGTCCTCAGGATACTCAGTCTCTTTCTGTGGAAGATTCCACTGCTTAAATTCACTTTGAGAGTTAGGATTTCAACACAGAAAGTTGGAGGGACGTAAACATTCGGGCTATAGCAGCATTATTTACATGCAAGGAAACTCACTCATGTACGTTTGATGAATTCAGAGTTATATATCATTTTGAAATAGCCCTAACATAAAGATAGAAACTATTTCCCACACTCTGAAAAATCCTTTTCTTTCCTTTTTTTCTTTTTTGCTGCTTGGGATTTGTTGGGCTTTTATGTCTGACTCATCTATTAATCCTTTAGCTTTAAACTTTCAGCTCTTATTTCTTTGAATATTTCATGTTGTCCTTCTCTCCTGCTTCATTCTAGAAATACAAACCTCCACGCCTCACCCATTCTTTTCCGCACCTCTTGGTCTTTTGGGCCACATTCTGAGTACTTTTTTATTTTATGTATTGGTCTTCTACATTCACCAGATCTTCAAAGAAAGAGACTGGATATCCAAAGGACAAAGGTAGAAAGGTAAATTTTTCTTTCAATGAAAATAATTGCTTCCATTTTTATATTTTCTTGCTTTCTCAATACAGAAGCTTTCTAACATGATTTGAGAAGCAATACAGTACAGGCAGCTATTTTACATTTTTATTCATTTGGAAGGAAACTGGTAGGTGTCTAGTTACTATTTATTACATTGCAGTATAAGATTTAAAACAATAAAAGTTAGCATTTTTACGCTCCCAGCAATAAAACTTCAGAATGATGAAAGCATTTCAAAAAAATTAACTCACAAAGTAATCTTCCCATACCACATATTTTTAATCCCAGCACTTAGGAGGCAGAGGCAGGTGCATCTCTGTGAATTCGAGGCCAACCTGGTCTACAGAGTGAGTTCCAGTACAGCCAGTACTATATAATAGGGACACTATGTCTCAAAGAAAACTCAAAGTAAAAACAAAAAACCAACAAACTAAACAAACAAAAGATCAAAAAACATAAGCAAAAACAAATCCTTTGAAAGAAAGAATTTTATTGAGTTTTCCATCTCATCATACATGTTGCAAAGAAAAAGAAAAGAAAGTAGGTAAAGTCTCACTGTGAGTTCTCATGGATGGAAGCTCACTAATTAATTTGATCCAGCCAGACATGATTTGTGGTAGAAAATGATTATCAAAGTAGACAGTGATGGAATCTTTTGCATTTGGCTCATGAATATTTATTTGTGACTTATCTTTTCAGCTGCAACATACATTAAAAAAAACAAGTATAGATGTATAGACCAGGGATGGGATTGAAAATCCAAAATTAAACTAACTAGTTTACAACATGTTTATTTTTGAAAATAAACAGAATAACCCTATTGGGGAGGGGGTTTCAACAGTTGAGACAACTGGCTATACCTAGTCAAAGAACTGAACTGAATCTCTGTCATATATGATGGGAAAATTAACTCCAAATGGATCAAGGACCAAAATGTAAGCTGCAATGCTAAAACTTTCAGAAGAAAACACATATGCTGATCTTTGCAGTTTTGAATTATGCAATAGTGTTTTAGATGCCACGAAAAGTAAGATCAACCAAAGAAAAATAATGAATAAACTGGACTTCATCAAAGTAAAAAAAAAATGAGGCTGGGTGTGGTGGTGTACACCTGTAATCTAAGCACTTAGGAGGCTGAGGCAGGATTGCTACAAGTTGAAGGCCATATTACAAGCAGTATCGTGATAGTCAGGGATAGATAACAAGACCCTGTCTCAAAAAATGTTTGTGAAAATTTCTAAGAAAGAATGTGGTTGGGGAGATGGCTCAGCAGTTAGAGCAGTGGTTGCTCTTCTAGAGGACCCAGGTTCGGTTCTCAGCACCCACATGGCAGCTCACAACCATCTGCAACTCAGCTCCAGGAGATCCAATGCCCTCTTCTGGCCTCTGAGGGCACCAGACACATAAGTAGCACATAGACATACACACAGACAAAAGACTTATACACATAAAACAAAATAATTTTAAAAAGGTTTGTGTTTAAAGGCCACTATGAAGAAAGTAAAAGCCACAGAACAACATAAATCATATCTGATAGGGTCTAGTATCCAAATTAGAGACTATACAAAGAACTCCAACTACTCAATAGTAGGAAAACTACTCATCCAAAAATTAGACAAAGAATTTGAGAGAGCATTTAACCAAAGATGCTAAACAAATTCCCAGCCACATGATAAGTTTCTCAAAGTCATTAGTAATTTGAGAAATATACATCAAAACCACAATGAGATACCATTCACAACCATCAAGATAACAGTGATCAAATAGATGGATAATGACAAATGTTGACATGGACTTGGAGAAACTGGATCCCTCATACATTGCTGGGGGGAGGGTTTATAAAAAGTTGCAGTCCCTTTGCAAAAAAGTGTGGCAATTTCTTAAATGATTAAACATTCAGTTAGTACATGGGCTAGCAATGCTACTCTTATGATAATACATAAAATAAATGAAAACAAAAATCCAAAAATATTCAAATCACAATTATTCTTTATAGGTCCAAAGTAGAAGCAGCCCAAATATCCATCAGTTGATTAAGAGGTGAATAACATGTGGTATATCCGTTCACTGGAACATTATTTGGGCTTGAAGAGGAATGAAGTACAGATACACACTACTATAACACAGATAAATCTTAATATAACGTTAAAGAAGGAAGACACGTCTTTATCATTGCACTTGCATGAAATGTTCAGCAAACCCATCGAGACAGAAATGACGACTGGTCACTAGAGGCTGGGAGTAGAAGAGAGTGTGGGGTGACTCCTCATGAGTGTGGGTTTCTTTTGAGGTTAAGAAAAATACTGTAAAACTTGGTAGTGATAATGTGAGTATAATTTTGTGAGTATAGAAAAAACCACTGAAATAAAACCTTAATAAAATTTTAAAAATGGTATTATAATACATCAAATTGGTCTAAACCAAATTTGGTCTTGAACCAAAGACTGATGTTTTTGAAGAAGTCTATTTCATCATGTTACTATTTGCTAAAGGAGAGATGTTTGTGCTGCCTCTAATTTAAATGGGCTTTTAAGATGGTATAATGTTTACCTTATCCTTTAAATGTGGCCTGCTCTCCAGTATACACAAAATACTGTCATTTTATTTATTTTTTATTTCTATTTAATTTTTCAGACAGGGTCTCATGTAACTGAGGCTGGCCACAAGCTCACTGGATATCTGAGGATGACCTTGAACTCCTGATTCTTTTGCTACTACCTCCTGAGTACTATAATTACTGGTATGCACCTATAATTTTATGCAGTGCTGGAGGCTGAGGCCAGGGCTTCATAAAAGTTAGGCAAGTGCTCTACCATCTGATCTACATCTCTAGCCCCACATTTTATATAACATATAATATCAGTGAAACAATATACCAATATAATTTCTAGTATATAGGAGATGCACGCATAAGGTTTCCCATTGATGGGAGATAAGAGCCACAAAAGGTTTGAGACCATTTTGCCAATGTCTTATCAAGTGAGAGGAAAAATTTTGGGGAGATTGCGATCAGCAGGGGTTAGTGACACACCAAATTTATCTCATAAATCCTGAGATAATTTATGTATATAATAAAAATAAGTCTGAGTGTCTCTATTGAAAATTTTGTATGCAAACTTTATTAATTTGTCACTCGATTTAATTCATCCTGTGTTGACAACTCAGTAAGTTTCCAGTCCCTCTTTCCACAGAGGAGGGTCACACCTCCCATACCATGTACTAGAATAAATCCTTTGAGAATAATGACGTTATAGTTTTCTTCAGCCATGTCGCTGACTGCTAGCCAGGTCTTGGCACCCTTTCCCAATTCAGCCTCAATCATAGACGTCGTTGTCTGGACCAATGTCTGGTTTCTTTCACCAGCTTGCCCTGGAAAAAGACACTGGTGTCCCTGTAGTCTGTGGTCTGTCTCCTCAAATGTTTGTCTGACCTCGTTATCCAGAACAGTCTCCAAGTGTAGCCTGCCTCACCGCACTGAGTCCGCAAAAGGCCAGGGTACTCCCTTTAAAGTGACAAAGCAAAATAGAACCATCTGTCTAGCCGGGCTTGGAAAATACCAGGGCCAGGTTGCTCTGGTTTTAAAGAAAATTTATAAGCCAGGCTCTGGCCACAACCCTGAAAGACTGCTGGGAAAACTTTAATACAATATTCAAAAGCCCAGAGGAAAGCCTGCTCTGCTGCTGGTTTTCCTGCTTGCTGGTGCTCTGCAGGAGGAGCTTGGTCCTGTATGTGTGTGGCACACAGAATTAGGGCGGCCGGCCTCTTAGCCCACACTCAAGTGTTCTCTTTGTCAGGGTACTGTTGCAGGAAGTATGTCCAGAGAACTCCCGAAAAAATTCTCTATCTGTGGGCTGGAGAGATAGCTCAGCGGCCGAGAGCACGGGCTGTGCTTCCACAAGACCTGAGTTTTGAACCCCAGAACCCTCACATCAGTTCACAATTGTCTGTGACTTTGGTCCCACGGAATCCAAGGGCAGCAGGCACTCCCGTGGTTCACAAACACCCAGGTAGACAAAATACCCATACACAAAACAATAAAATTAAGATAATATAAAATAGATCATAATTTTGAAAAAAAACGTGTGTCTGTTCCCTGTCCCCGGGAAGCCCCTCATGGCTCTGATCTTTGCTGTGCCCATCTCGCAGATGGAGGCAACCGGAAGGAGCTGCCGTGCAAAATAGCATGAGAGAGCGTGCTGGAAAACAGCACCAGGCTTGGGACCCAGTAGGCATTCAAGGAATGCTGTATCTGGTGAGGAAACCAGAGAGATCAGCTCTGAAATGGATTCTCTTCATTATGCCAGAAGCAACACCGCTGAAGCTATATGTACAGCTTATCGGTGGGTAAACAGCTACGTAGCCTTCCTCGCAAAGAGAAGCCTGGATTTTATTCACATGGTGTTTGAGCATTAGACTCCCCGCATGCAGAAGGTGAGATAAGACTGGCGTGTGTACGTTTATTTACAAGTCGACCCCGGGGAGAGTGGGTCAGAGAGGATGTATTATCAAGCTTAGCACTGTGACCTGGACCCCTCCCCCTTATCCCCAGGCTCGTCCGGGAAGTGTGCCTTGATGGCTGGGATGCAGGAGTGTTTTCTGTTTGCCATCCTGCCCTGGGCAAATATTTCTTTGTGAACTGACCATGTCCACCAGCTGATTCAGCACCCGCTGGCACATGTTGCTTCAGGAAAGCAAGGGAGAGAAAGTAAATGCATGGGCTTGGAAAGGAACCGAGAAGAGGTCGGCCAGGGCCAGGTAAAAGTTTGCAGTGCAGAATTGAATGCAAACTGGAAAGATGGGGGCTCTTTGTCTACAAATGATTAATAATTTCAAGGCGGTATCAGCACAATGCTAGTCGAAGCGCGGCCCTTCTTAAATGAGGGGCCACGTGCTCCAAGAAGCCAGCCCTGACTCCAGCCCTGGCTGAGATTCAAAGCAAGGCCAAAGACCATGAATGTCAGTCAGACACAGGTGGAGATGTGCCCAGCGTGGGAGGTTGAACTGAAATGAGTCTGAGCCCATTAGGGTGATCTCATTCCCTTCCTATAGTGATTGGCTGGAGTTAGTCATGTTTTAGTCAGTAAGATGTAACTGGGAAGCCTAGTCAAGCATGCTACGTGCAGAGAGGCAAGCCACACAAAGATTTTTTTGCTTCCTTCTCTCTCTGCTGTTATAAACGCTGTCCTGTGAGGACATGATGGTGGGGACTATTGTGTAGCCATGAGCTATCCCTGCTACAGAGGACAGAGGTGTAGAAAGGAATGCAGCTGGGGAGCTTGAAGAATTCTAAGTTGCTGGTCCACCCCAAGAGCACTACTTTGTGTCAATGAAGACCAATAACTATTATAAGGGCAAAGTTATCAGCAACTAGAAACATTTCTAACTCATGCAAGCCTCCTCTCACTGGTACATTCCCACACTCCTTGAGGCACAGTACGCATGCCTATCTGTAGACGGGCTTAGGTCAGGGCAGACAGAGTTAAGCAAATTGTCAATGTCGTTAACTGAGCAAATGAAAGCTACATCAGAGTTACCTTCACTCTCCATATAATGTGTCCTTTGCCTCTAGATACTTGCCAGTGTTCCCCACGGAGAGGAATGGTAAGAGAGGGAATGGCCTTTGGTCCCCTCTGCCCACCAGGGGGTGACTTAAGCTGCAACTGGATTTTACTGTGTAAGATTGAATCATTTAGGTACTGTAGGGGATACTGGTCCATTTGCCTGCCTCAGATCCCCTCTGTCTGGCAGAGGACTCCGCCTTGACTTTAAGGAATTGTTTAGCCTCCTGTGTGGAGTCTTGGTGAAACCAATTCAGAGCCAAAGAACCTGGATCTCCCTTAGCCAAAGTTTGGGCACCAATCCAGAGGCCAATTGGATTCTGTCTCCCGAAGCATTAATCCCAATGGCAGCACTCTGAATGGAGCATCCACTCTTGCTGGGTAGATTCTGCTTTGTCCTGGGTTCTTGAAGGTCAAGCTCAAGAATCTGTGATGTATTCCAGTTCTTACCACATGCAGACACACATGAACACATGAATGCTCACACACACACCACACAAACACACACACACACATACACATACACACACACACACACACACACACAGTTGCTCTCAGGCCTGTGCACCACCAAAAAAATCAAAGGTCAAGCTTCAAACCTGAAACGTAAAGGAAACAGAAAAGGGTTGAATCAACCCTTTTCATTTCCTGTGTACTCTGATGTTAATGGAGGGCACGGCAGAACGCTGATTGCAAAACTGGCCCCAATTGCCCTAACTTCCCTTTGCAATGTGACTTTTAGTCCCTACCCACAAAAAAGTGGAATCTATTTCTACCTCCTTGAAAATGGTCAGCCTTGGGATATGCTGTGTATGACCAAATATGGATGTATGTGTATATGTATAGATATACATATATATTTATATGTGTATATATATTTCAATATATATATTTCTCTCTCTCTCTCTCTCTCT